>NW_020871323.1:191026-193526 GCF_003789085.1 Penaeus vannamei | reverse complement strand
TATTGTTATTATTATCATTTATATTATCTTATCTTTATATTATCTTTTTTTCTTTTTATACTCTTTCTCTTTCTGAACTTCCTCTCTCCCTTTCTCTCTCTCTCTCTCTCTCTCTCTCTCTCTCTCTCTCTCTCTCTCTCTCTCTCTCCTCTCTCTCTCTCTCTCTCTCTCTCTCTCTCTTCTCGTCTCTCTCTCTCTCTCTCTCTCTCTCTCTCTCTCTCACTCTCCTCTCTCTCGAACTCACTCCCCCCTCTCCCCTCTCTCTCTCGCTCTCTATCCCTCTCTCACTCTCTCCCTCCCCTCTCTCTGTCACTCACTCTCTCCCTCTCCCCCCTCTCTCTCTCACACTCTACCCCCCCTCTCTCCCTCCACCCATTCCACTCCATCTACTCCCTCTCCGCCCTTCACTCCCTCACCTTCCGTAAGTCGAGGTGACGGCGGAGATCCCGGCGCCCAACACACTCCGGGAGAAGGAGGGCGACGGGGACTCCGAACCGTCGCTGGAGGGAGGACGAGGACGAGGACGAGCCGCCGAGCCCCAGACGAGGGGGACCGTCAGGAAGTCGTCGATGTCCTGGTTGACTTTCTCGGCGTGGCTGACGTGGGCGTGGTAACCAGTGCCGCCCATGGGGTTTGATGCGGATGCGCGCGACGTATTCTGGGGGGGGAAGGGGGAGGTGGGTGGAAGGGGAGGGAGGGGGGGGTGGGGTGAGGTGGGGTGGAAGGGGGGGAGGGGTGAGGGGGGGGGGAGGGAGGGAGGGGGTGTGGTGGGTGAGGGGAGGGGGTGAGAGGAGAGGTAAGGGGAGGGAGGAAAGGAGAGGGTGAAGATAGGGAGTGAGCAGCGGGGGAGGAAAGGAGAAGCCAGGGGGTCAACGAGAAGAAAATTAAGGGAGGGGGAACAAAGATGGAGGAGAAGATAGGGGTGGAAAGGGAAAAAAATCGAGGAGGGGGGGGGAAGATACCAAGGGGTTGGGGCGAATATAAATGGTGGGGCATGAGAGGTGGACGGCGAAGATGGAGTTTAGGGGTGGCAGAAAAATGGTGTGGAAGATAATAGGAGGAGATAAGACAGTCGTAAATAAGGGAAAAGGAAAGTGTGGTCAAGAATAGTAGAAACAAAGCAAAAAGGGGGAAGAGGACGAGGAAGATAAAGGAGAAGATAGATAGAGAAGATAAAGAAGGAGAAGATAGATAGAGATAAAGAGAAGATAGATACAGAGGATAAAGAAGAAGATAGATACAGAAGATAAAGAAGGAGAAGACAGATAGAGAAGATAAATAAGAGAGGAAGAAAATACACGACAGTAGAATAGGTAAACGGGGGTAGTAGATAAAAGAGAGGAAGTGAAGAAGGGATGATGAAGAGAGCAAAGGGGGGAGAGGGAAGGAGGGGAAATAGGGGGAGCGAAGGTGGGCTGCTTAGTTCTCTGATTCGTTGTTTTGTTTGTTTGTTATGAGAAGGAAGCTCAATTTGTGGATATTTATCTGATACTACTACTATTAATGATGATGATAAGAGTAATAATAATATTGACAACAACAACAACAATAATAATAATAATAATAATAATAATAATAATAATAATAATAATGATAACATATAATTAATGCAATGACAATAATGATAATGATATGATAATGATAATTAATAATAATCATAATAATCATTAATAATATAATAATAATAATACCAGTAATAATAAGCTACAACAATAATAATAGTAATGATAATATGAATAATAACTATAAAACATTATGATAAAATGATAAAACCAATAATAATAATAATAATAATAATATTAATAATAATAATAATAGTAATAATAATGATAACAATAACGATAACAATATTGATAAAAATAAAAACAACAAATTTAGTAATAATCAAAAATAATAGTAATGATAATAATAACAACGACAATACCAATCATCATCATAATAATAACAACACACTCCTCCACATAAATCAGTTGAACAAACAAGAAATGAACATTATTACCAAATACTACACAAATCTCGATAATTCTTTCCCGAACAGACAAACTAGCCCGAGAGTAGGAGGAAGCTGACGGCGATAGAATATTAGGAAGGGCATCCGGCTACGCAACGCCACGGTGCAAGACGTAGGGCCCAAGACAGGGATTATTCCTGTTATTATTTTTTATTATTAGCATTGTTGTTGTTGTTATTATTATTATTATTATTATTATTATTATTATTATTATTATTATTATTATTATTATTATTATTATTATTATTATTATTATTATTAATTATTATTATTATCATTATTATTATTATCTAACTACTACTATTATGATTGGTATTATTATTGCTATTAATATAATTATCATCATTATTATAATGATTAACATTATTATTATTACTATTATTATTATTGTTATTATTATTGCTATTAATATCTTTATCAGCATTATTATGGGTATTATTATAATTTTAACTACTGCCATTATCATTATTGTTATCAATACTATAGTTG
>NW_020871323.1:181026-186026 GCF_003789085.1 Penaeus vannamei | reverse complement strand
AATTAAGTAATCAGTGATTATAATAACCAAATCATAATTGTTAGAATGATTAACATTTATTTCATGAAAATTTGATAATTAATCATAATCAAAGTAGCTAATAAATGACTCCATTAAACAGTTATTAAGTTATTTTATATAGATTGATATTGATAAATCATGAGAGGGTGATTAAAAAAGACAGTGGATGAGTATCTAATAGCAATTGCATAGATAATTGTAATGTAAACAGTAATGATGATGATGATAATAATAACAGTAACAATTATATAATTACAATAAACAACAACATCGACAACGACAACAACAATAATAATTGCAATAACAATAGACAATAAAGCATGGACAATCATAAAAATAACCGACCCTTGCCAATACTTCCGACTTACCACAATTTCAAATAATTACTCCAGAGGGAGTGGATTTGCTGCTGAACGATGTAGGGATGTGGCGAATGAACAAGTACCATCTTTGATACCAAGCCGGGGTATCGCTGTACCATACGCCAACCCACTTGCCCACCCACACCTGCGCAAACAAGGTGGGCGCTATCTCGACCTGAGTATGATAATGTACTGGTTAATGTTCAGTGGGTTGGGGTGGGTTAGGTTAGGTTGTATGGTTACTTTTAGTCAGTCAGGTTTGGGTGGTGGGTCAACCTTGGTGTATTTTCGTGAAAATTTGAATATTGGTTAGTTTCAATTATTTAATTATTCTATATACTGTTCTGAATGGTCGGGTTATTTCAAATTTCAATGAGTGATTACGAGCGCAATGCAAGTTGGTTAATGATTAAATTGCCTATAGCATTCATGATGTATTTTGCAATAGAATCTCCACTTTGAATTTATTGTTTTGTAATGGTTAGATTAACCGTGACTAAAATGAAATTATCAATATTAGTGATGTCTGCTGAAACGTCAACCAGGTTCATAATTACTCTTCAATTATCATTTGCATATTTACTTTCATACGGGTACTTGAAACCCCGATTCAAATGTGATAGAAACACATTGCCCTGCATTTCACAAGATACGATAATAACTTTTCCGCAGCACGTTCTCACCGCATAAGTGAGTTCAACATTAATTATTCTACAATAAAAATGTAATAATTTCTTAGACCTACAATCTCAGGAAAGCGGTAACTGGCAACTCACCCGGACCCTGGAATAGTCCGATTTGTTCTCTTTTTTAATCTAATAATAATACCCCCCACTAATAAATAGTTAATAATATTTATCTATCACGCAAACATATTTGAATTTTCAAAACATATACAATATTTAAAAAAAAAATTGTAATTAACCTCAAAAAATACTTTTTTTTCTCTTAAAATCGAATTGGCGAATCGGAACACTATATTGCGGGGCGAGTTGCCAGTTTGCGCATTTCCCGAGACCGCAGCATACGCACCCAGACTGCCTATGAGGTGAACTATGTCCTCTGTTATAATGTCTATCGTATATTGTGTCCTCAGGCTGGGAGTGTCCGAATCACCGCATCCACGCAGGTCCACAGCAACTACCCTGGAACATCATATTTTGCATAATTATGTTGTTATATCTTTGTACACTGATATAGATTGTGATGAAATGTATATATATATAATTCAATCTATAATTGAATCCTTTTGTCTCTCACTTTCTTTAATTTGCTCTCTTTCTTTACTGTGCATGTTCTATGCATTTGATCAATATCTTGCAAATTCCTTCCATATATATGATAATGTGCCCAAAATTATACCACTATATAAAATAATTGATCTAGCTCACATGCCTTTTCAAATATGCACATTTGTATAATATATTAAATAAACCAAAATCAAAATGCGAAAATCAAATTCTCTCTCTCTCTCTCTCTCTCTCTCTCTCTCTCTCTCTCTCTCTCTCTCTCTCTCTCTCTCTCTCTCTCTCTCTCTCTCTCTCTCTCTCTCTCTCTCTCTACCATTAAATTCAAATTCCCTTTAACCGTTGCTTGTCAATATGGCGATTACAGTTTAAACCAAGCCAGCAGAAAACACTGAGGTTTTATTAATGGTAAAAATGTCGATCTAATCTTTACGGAATTCGAAACCCTCCTGACCTTAATCTGTGGGCCAGACCTTCAGATTAAGGGCAGGATTAGGCATTGCGGTGAAAAAGTAGGATTATGCTTATAGTTCGTAGCGATCATAATTATTGTTAGTTATCTTAATATTTGCTAGCTTTATAAAATATCAGAATCATCCTTATGTTATCAATATTTATCAAATTTCCCCATTTTCATCATCATTATCATAGCTAATCCTAGAGTTTACTTACACAACTAAATGTCATTAACCAGCAGAATTACTACTATTATTATCAATACCATTCAATTCATTTTCTACTACTCGCCAATATATAACATACAAAATACCTACTTACCAATAGTTATTCGCAAGACTTGGAATTTGCTTCCTCCAAGTGAACCAAAAGTCCGGAGCTCCGTGAATCAGAACCACCAAGGGGTTGCTTGAATCGCCCGCCTCAACGTAATGGAGTTTTACATTCTGCGGAAATTTGAAATTTTGTTTTGAGATTTTAATAGTTATGTGATGGTGGTTTTGTGTATTGTGTGTGTGTGTGTGTGTGTGTGTGTGGAAATCAGACTCGAAAGATGATTAAGTAGTTGGTGTTTTTTCACCTTGGAGGGAAACTACTGAAGGTCCATTTGATTAGTATTTTTCAGTGATCAGATTTGGAATATACTGTATAGCAATTTCCTAAAGAAATACTGTATTGCAACTGGGCAAATGGATTATGGAATACATATTTTTCTGTTAAAGCCAAAAACTCTTTTAGCAAGGTAATCTATAAATAGTAGAGAAAAGAGAAAAGAGAGAGAAAGATAAAAAGAGAGAAAAAATGCCTAGGTTCCGAACGCACTCATGAAAATCTCGAAAAACCCGTTCGAAGTTGGTGTCTGCAGGTGTGATGGTACCATAAATCGAGATATAATCCACATTAATTTTTCAGCACAGGAGATCGGTGAAATATCCTAGACTTATACCGTCTCCCTCCCACAGATATGTCAGCTAATGACTCTGAATTCTTGTACTTTTGTAATTTAAGTATTGTGTATGTCAGCGATATGGAAAGCGGAAGGGTTGTGTTGCACTTGGCCCTAACCGCTGCCTTCCTTCCGTGCATCGAGGTACCTGAGCCTCGCCCAGGTAACTTTCTCCGCCTCGGGCAATTCCGGCTTATTCCCCCCTTTCGCTACGGCCGGAGGAACGGATATCCGATAATCCGGATCAGGCAAAAGGACAGGAGTCGCTGGATATAAGGACAGCTCGTCGGGCAGCCAAACCAGTAAGCATTAAAAAAAATGTGTTTCTGTGTTCATTTCCTATCGCGGGATCATATTCATTTGGGTGTTTTAGTTTTTAAAATATGTTTACACAGGTCTATTATAAGGAGTTATGCTTGTGTTTTTTTTTAGAGGATTTTCATGATGATAATAATGATTATGGTGATGAGCATGATAGTTATGGTAATAACAATGATGATGGTATAATAACATTCATGGTGAATATAATAATGACACTACTACCCCTTCTATTACTTCTACTACTTTTACTATCGCTACTGCTTCTACTTATGATGATGATGGTAATAAAGATGATGACAATAATGACTGATGATGATGAAAATAAAAAAAACTACAACACACCAACAACACCGACCATACCAACCGACAAAAACCAACGCAAAGCAACCCTAAGCAAGTTTCCCTCACCTTCAGCTTGACGAACCGATGCCAACCCAGAGCCGGATCCCGAAGACAAGGTGGCGGGATGTCCCTCTCCTTGGCTCGGTGGAAATATCCCTTGAACCACGCAACCATCAGGTAGATTGTGGATAGGACTCCGACCGCGAGGTATATGGCGGCTTGTAGACATACTGGAAGGAGGAGAAGGGGGAAGGGGGTAGTTTGTGGGTTGATGATGGGTTGTTGAGCGTTTGTGTAGGCGTGTGTGTGTATGAGTGTAAGTTTGTGTATGGGTGTTAGTGGGTGTTAGTGTGTGTGCGTGTGTATGGGTGTTAGTGTGTGTGCGTGTGTATGGGTGTTAGTGTGTGTGCGTGTGTATGGGTGTTAGTGTGTGTGCGTGTGTATGGGTGTTAGTGTGTGTGTGTGTGTTAGTGTGTGCGTGTGTATGGGTGTTAGTGTGTGTGCGTGTGTATGGTGTTAGTGTGTGTGCGTGTGTATGGGTGTTAGTGTGTGTGTTGTATGGTGTGTGTGTGGTGTGCGTGTGTATGGGTGTTAGTGTGTGTGCGTGTGTATGGGTGTTAGTGTGTGTGTCGTGTGTATGGGTGTAGTGTGTGTGCGGTGTAGGGTGTTGTGTGTGTATTGTTAGTGGTGTGCGTGTGTATGGATGTTAGTGTGTGTGTGTGTGTGTATGGGTGTTAGTGTGTGTGCGTGTGTATGGGTGTTAGTGTGTGTGCGTGTGCATGGGTGTTAGTGTGTGTGCGTGTGTATGGGTGTGTGTGTACGAGTGTAAGTTTGTGTATGGGTGTTAGTATGTGTGCGTGTGTATGGGTGTGTGTATACGTATGTAAGTTTGTGTACGGGTGTTGGTGTGTGTATGGATATGTACGAGTGTAAGTTTGTGTACGGGTGTTAGTATGTGTGCGTGTGTATGGCTTGTGTGTACGAGTGTAACTTTGAGTACGGGTGCGTGTGTATGGGTGTAAGAGTGTAAAGGTGTAAGTGTATGTTTTTTTTCTGTTTTTGGTGTTTCAATTTTGGGTGGGTGGGTGTTTGACTGAAAGAGATTGTATGTGTGTTTATGTGTCTATGTGTTTCTGTGTGCGCGTGTTTGTGTGTGTGTACATGTATATATGCTTCGATATCTACGTTATTATTAATCACTCTCTGCATATCCCGTACGTGTCACCAAGTACAAGCACGTACTTATACATATTCACACTCGTACTCAAAACAACAAATCATATTTACTCATCAAAATCCCATTGC
>NW_020871323.1:167764-170264 GCF_003789085.1 Penaeus vannamei | reverse complement strand
TTCTTATTTCATTTCCTTCCATTGACTGTTTGTTTCTTCGGTTCTCGCTATCGTTGTCTGTCTTCTCCTCCCTTATACCAGAGGTGTATTTTCGAGTCTTATCATTTTCTTCGTTTGTCGGTCTGTCTCTCTATTTCTGTCTCTTTCTTTATCTGTCTGTCTGTCTCTCTCTCTCTGTTTGTTTCTTTTCTCTCTCTCTCTGTCTGTCTCTCTCTCTCTCTCTCTCTCTCTCTCTCTCTCTCTCTCTCTCTCTCTCTCTCTCTCTCTCTCTCTCTCTCTCTTCTCTCTCTCTCTCCTCTCCTCCCTCTCTCTCCCTCTCTCTCCTCTCTCCCCCTCTCCCTCCCTCCCTTCCTCCCTTTCTCTCTCTCTCCTTCTTCTCTCTCTCTCTCTCCTGCCACTTAGCGAAGAGGCGGCACAGGGAGAAAGGAGAAAACAAACTCCATCCATATTTACGGTCCTCCTCCTCCCCAGCGCCGTCTCCTCCGCCTCTTTGCATTCCTCGGGTCCCGTTAGATGCAGGCATAACACTCCTCCAGCTTGCTATCACACAGTACCGCGGAAACCACTCATTACGCCGAGATCATTTTCTATGCACCAGTTGAAATCGCCAGGGGTCAGCGCCTCTCTATCTCTCTCTGTCTCTGGCTGTGTTTGTCTTGTTTCTCTCTCGTTCTCGTTCTTGTTCTCTCTCTCTCTCTCTCTCGCTCTCTTTTCTTGTTCTCTCTCCCTCTATTTTTTATTATTCTCTCTTCTCCCTCTATTTTTCTCTTCTCGCCTTACTTCCCCTCCTCTCTCTCTCTCTCTCCGCTCTCTCCTCTCTCTCTCTTTCCCCCTTCTCCCTCCTCCTCCCTTCCTCCCCCCCCCCACATCCCTTCCTTCCTTCCTCCCTCCCTCTCCCTTTTCTCTCCTCCACCTCTCCCACTCCTCCCCTCTCCTGTTGTCACTCGTGTACCCGGATGTACAATTTCCCCGCCATTCTCCTTCCTCCTATTTGTGTCGAGATGACGGATCATGTGATTACGACCCAACCCTTCGCGGAGTCGTCCCTCGGTCGTCGGAGTCAATTGGTAATGCGGAGGGAATGGCCGTCGCCGCTGTTATGGTCCCTCGGTCACACGGCGAGGGAGGAATGCGGACAACAAACAGGTACGCACGGACACACGCGGATACGGACACGCATACGGATTCAGACAAACAAACAGACATGGGATACAGATACAGACATACAAACACAGATGCAAACGCACACACACAGTTACAGACACACACACCACAGCACACACCACACACACACACATACAGACACCACACAGACACACACACAGATACACACACAGATACACACACACACACACACACACAGATACACACACACACACACAGATCACACACACACACACAGATACACACACACACAGACAGACACACATACACACACACACAGGAAGAAAGGGGAGGAGGGGGTAAGGAGAGGAGGAATGAAGGGAGGGAAAGAAAAAGAGAAGGAGCGAAAGATGGAGAGGAAAGAGTAAGGTTAAATGGACAGATTGATAGAAATATCGACAATCAGATAGATAACCAGACAGCAATATGTAAAGAGAGAGATAGCGAGAGCGAGAGAGAGAGAGAGAGGAGAGAGAGCGAGAGAGAGAGAGAGAGAGAGAGAGAGAGATGGAGTGAAAGAGAAGATGGTGAGAGAGAGAGAGAGAAAGAGAGACAGTATTTAGAAAGATAGGAGTTGGGAGGGGCAGGGCGGGCTAGTAAGAATGAGAGAGAGAGAGAGAGGAGATAGATATGGAGATCATAGAGAGGGAGAGCTGAGAGTAGCGATAAGAGAACAAATGAGACGGAGAGAGAAAATGGTCAGCTGATTGAGAGGAACCCAAACGGCTAAGGGAGACTAATGGCATCGATTCGAAATCCATTAGATGCATTTTGCCATCCCTTCGCGCTGGAATCTCGACCTTACGGAATAGTCCACGCTGGAGATGTGTGAGCGATTGTCGAGACGTGGAATGCGCGGCTGTTTCAGGAAATCCTCGCTCCCAAATATTTAAGCAGATCCCAAGGATAGGCTGTCGCAGGACACGAACCCGGGAGGCCTTACCTGACACGAGCCTCGCGCTGGAACTCTCTCGCACACGATACGAATGGGAATACGCCGCGTCCCACATATTATGTAGATATGTGCAGAGACACGCATGCCCAGACGCACACGGTCATACACACGGACACTTGCAGAATGAGAATCACATGCATACACACGAACACACACACACACACACACACACACCACACACACACACACACACAACACACACACACACACACACAACACACAACACACCACACACACACACACACATATATGCAAACATACACAACTCAAGAATTGCTTTCCATAATTTGCGACATTATCTTTTCTTCACATTTTTTCACATACAGACTCATTTTTGTCAAGTGTAATCAGCTTACGAAACTAGCCTTTTTCTGAAATTCC
>NW_020871323.1:160264-162764 GCF_003789085.1 Penaeus vannamei | reverse complement strand
AGATCAGTGTTGATGGGGCGGCTGCCTCGTGCGTGACTCTCGTGGGATTTTGCACTGTCTCGATCTCGCTTTCTTCTTTGTTTTTTTGTTGTTGTTGTTGTTCTTGTGCTTCGTCTTGTTCTTCGTCGTCGTCTTCTGCTTCTGCTTGATGTTTTTTTTTTCGTTATATTCTCACCGAAAAAGATTAAAATTTTAGGGTCCGAGCCGAAGAAGAGCGCGTAAACACACACACACACACACACACACAACACACACAACACACCACACACACCACACACACACACACACGCACACGCACACGCACACACACACACACACACACACACACACACGCACACGCACACACACACACTCCGTGGCGTAAATAATAAGTGTGAGAAATGGCCGCTCGCCGGGAAATGGGTTAGTGGGGACGCTGTAGCAATTATTCCACTCTGTATGGCTGGTCAGTCAGTCACTCATGGACAGACGAGCCTCATGAGCTTTCTGGGGTGGGGGGTGGGGGGTGGGTGGGGTGGTGGGGGGGTCAGGGAAGAGGGGAAGGAGGAGGAGGCGGGTGGGGATTGGGGGGGGGAGGGACTCGCTCGTGCATGGCGGAAGGTTTGGGTTGGTTTCTAGCAATTTTGAAAGGTTTGGATCGGGTTGTTTTGGGGGGTTGTTGGGGTGGGGGTGGAGGGGTGGTTGGGGGACGAGAGGGATAGGAATAGGAAAGGGGCGGAAAGAATGAAGAAGAAATTAGAGAGAGGAGAGAAGAAGGAGAGAGAGGGAGAGGGAGAGAGGGAGAGAGAGAGAGGGAGAGGGAGAGAGGAGAGGGAGAGGGAGAGAGAGAGAGAGAGAGAGAGAGAGAGAGAGAGAGAGAGAGAGAGAGAGAGAGAGAGAGAGAGAGAGAGAGAGGGAGAGAGAGGGAGAGGGAGAGAGAGAGAGAGAGAGAGAGAGAGAGAGAGAGAGAGAGAGAGAGAGAGAGAGAGAGAGAGAGATTGATTTATATAACAGGTGTTACTGTAATGAACGAAATAAATTTCACCTTAAAGAAAAGAGCACACATTTAGAATGAAATATTGTCCAAACCCAAATCGAAATAACACAATTTGTCAACACACACGAAAGAAAAAAAAAGCGCCGAAGAACTCCCACGTACAACCGCAGAAAATGTATTCATATATCACACGTAATAAATGATCGGCCGCAAAAGAGAAAACGAAAGAGGAAGTATTCACACAGTTTCCTCTTCCTGTAAATACTTACGTTCGACGTCTCAAGGGCCACACCTAAGGCGGAAATTGGTATTTGGCAACTCGATCGGAGGGGGGGGGGGTTGAGTTGCCGTATTTTTAAAATTGTTTGTTCCTCATTACTGTAATAACGTTTATTATTCATGTCAAATTACCGTTGTGCGTATTTTCGAGATCTGGCAATTTGTGCTTGTCGAATCAGGGAAATAAAATGCAGTGAAGGGAAGTAAAGTACAGTGCGGTCCATCCGTGAATTACAGGTTTCTGTAATTGACCTATTATCTTGTTAATTGACTGAAACATGCCGATGTCAAATTATTTCGTTGTACTTATTTCTAGTTCTCTGTTGTTTAGTTGTTGCTGGCATTACGTTTACAGGATTCTAGTGAGTATTTTTGTTATTTATGTTGTTAGTATTATTATCACCATGATTATAATATTCTTCATCATCATTATCATTATTGTCATCGTCATTATGAAATTGTGATTATCATAATCATTTATATTATATGGCCACTCTCATGATTGTTGATGCGTATTTTTTTGTTATTATAAATGCCGTCATTATTACCAACATTAACACAATTACCACCGATTATCAAGATTCGCTCCGTCTTCCATAATTAGTACAATCACTGAACACAAATAAGCACAATAACACATACTCAGCATCATCCCGGATCTTACCCTTGGCTAGAGTTTCGGAGTATTACTTTCTCTTCAGTCAACGTCAGTCTACCGAGAGTACTTTTTCCTTTATCACTGTTTTGTGTCACTTACACGACCATTTATCCTATGACGACAAACATTATCAGCAGATCTTGACCTGGAGCCGAGATCGCTCTTAGGAGAAAATCTTTCTAGGTCGAAAACCCAAGGATTCGGAGATAACAGAGACCGTTGTTGCCATGGTTACAATTTTTTTTTCTAAACTGCTTTCTTCAGCGAAATGACCGGCCAAGATTTCACTTATTTGTACACCAGTTTGATTACCTTTCTCTTCCTTTTCTTCTTGTTGTTTTTTCACCTTTATTCTTTCTTTTCTTCAAAGAGAATACCAGTATAGTCTTTATCTATTACATTTCGATCATTGTAACTGCATACAAACATCTATATATTTCTTTCTTTATAATTATGCAATTCTTGTGTAGTTTGTGTTATATCTACATATCTATCTATCTATATATATACATATGTGATGCAAATGTATATATATGCACATATATATATATCATATATATATATATATATATATATATATGTAATGT
>NW_020871323.1:140264-157764 GCF_003789085.1 Penaeus vannamei | reverse complement strand
AGGAGAGGAGAGATGAGAGAGCAGCGATGACCTGACATCGAGAAGAGAAGAGAGACCGACGATTCGATCGAGGACCGAGCCGAGACGAGAGAGGAGAGGAGGAGAGAGAGAAGATAAAGAATAAGACGAGAGCACGAGGAAAAACTTTAAATAACAGAAAGATAAGAAAGAAAGACGTTAAGACAGGGGGGGAGTGCAATGAAAAAGAGGGAGATGGTGAGACAGTTGAGAGGGCGAGAGGCCGGGAGAAGAGCGCCGACGAGGGAGAGAGGAGGGAGAAAAAACAGGACGGTGCTGTATCGCCCCGCCGCCGACCAGTGCCCGGGCTAGGCTACGCGCCAGGTATGTGTCGCGCCCCGGACACATCTATTAATACCCGCGCTTTCTTCTTTCAGCGCGCCCCCGGAAGATCCGTCATCTCCTCTCCCCCTCCTAGCTCTCGCTCTCTGTGACCCTCGGCCGTTATTTCCATTCACGGCGTCGGGGCGTTTGTCTCTCCTCTGTCTTTTCAGGTATCTCTTTGCTCATGTTTTTTCTCCTCTCGCTATTTATCTCTTGCTATTGCTTCACTGATCTGACTCTCATTGCTCGTATATAATACTCTCTCTCTCTCTCTCATCCATTATAACTATATTACCTACTCTATTATATCTATCTTTAATTCTCTATCTATACTCTATCTCTACTCATCTCGTGTGCTGTGTTGTGTGCGTCTCCCTCTCCCATCTCCTCTCACTCTCCCCTCCCCCTCCTCCCTGCTCTCTGCGTGTGTGTGTGTGGTTGTGTCTGTGTGTGTGCTTCCCCTCTTCCCCCCCTTGCTCCTGCTCTTGTGTTGTGTGTTCTCTCTCTCTCTCTCTCCCCACCCCTCCTGTTGTGTGTGTGTGTGTGTACTCGTGCCTTCTCTCTGTTGTGTGCTTGTGTTTGTGTGTGTTGCTGTTGTGCTCTGCTGTGGCTTCGCTCGTTACTTGCGTGTGTGTTGCTCTGCTCTTCTCTCTCTCTCCTCTTCTCCTCTCTCTGCTTCCCTCTCCCTGTGTGTATGCTGTTGTCGTGGCTGTGTGTGTATTGGCTCTTACTTCTCATCTCATCAAACCACTCTCGTTTCTCATTATAGTGTATATTTATACACATCTAAATATCATACATTAACATTTAATCACCAAAACTATCCTTATCTTCTTAGATTCCATTTATTCAACATATTCTTTCGTGTTTGGATACACTGCAATCTGTATCCTAGTGATTCTCTCAATTTCTGTGTGTATTCATGTTGAGTATCCTAAAAACTTTATGGCATTAGTTGTCTGCTTTTCTGATGTTACGTTGGAACTCACACGAGAGATATGCCGACGAGCTAGTTACGAAGATTACATATGGCAATAATACACGATACAGGACAGGGCCTTACATAATGGATCACTACGGTGACTTACATTTTTCCTCTCATGTGCTCAGAGGAGATGAGATAGAAAGTAAGACAAAAATGCAACGAGATGAGTAATAATACGGACAATACTTGCAGTGAGAAGAAAAGGCCGAGGCGTGTAAAAGGCGGTTCCAACTTCTCATCACTGTGTGTAGGTCCCGTACGTCTTTTTGTTCTGATTGTTGTAAATGTTGGAACCCAGGGATTAATGTGTTACGAAGAGAGAGAGGGGTGGAGAGTTGGGGGAGATTCTAGTTTAATTGGGAGAGGAAGAAAAGGGTCTGACATGCGAATTGGGTGAGAAGTGGTAATGTCCTGTCCCAACGCAGTGAGGGTTATGTGATAAGGAGGAATACCTTTGTGATGTGTGCACGGGACAGAGGTTGTACGAACCGAACGACGTTGAGGAAGGGGCTGGGTGGCACCGGAAACGGGCCAAAAGAGGAATTCTTAAGTGAGAGGAGAGAGGTCCTTGTGTGGCTCTCGGTATCCCTCGAGAAGAGAAGTTGAAAATAAATGGTCTTGCTACAATGGATAGAGAAAATTATTAAAAAAAAGATGAAAGCTTGGTAGAAAATTCAAGACGACTAGAGAAGTGATACAATATCCTTTGTAACGCGAAAGAGATTTGCGGGTACAAAGTAGAACAAGAGAAAAAAAATTTTATATACTCGATCCTCGCCTGTTCCTTGGCACTGCGAACATACAACTAAATCAGACATGAAATAGATAAATATGCTCAATTTTGTGCCTTATATCATTATTTTCCTTTCCTCTGTAAGAAAAATCTGTTTTTTTTCTTTTTATTTCACATTGTTGCAGCATTTTTTTCTTGATTTTTACTTTTCTCAAACCTGTCTTTTTAAACTCGAATTTCTATTTATGCTTTCAACACTCTATTTCGCTTTTTTACGCTCGTTTCCTTACGTGTTTTTCATTTCCTGCATTACTTCACACATTTTCTAATTTTCGTATCTTTCATTTTTTTAATCTACCTTTCTCTTCTCACTTCATATCGTGTTCCTTATCAGCATTTTATGATGACAGGAAGAAAAGCAATTTCTCGTTATTTTCCTTTTTTTCAATAACCGTTTTCATTGCCGCCAAAATATTGGTTGTGGGAAACATGCCTACTTGTGATATACTTACTGTGCGCTCGCCGGACTGTTATTCAGTATATTGTATAATGAAAATGATCATATGTTGGAGATACATAGTGTGATTATTATTGTTGGAATTATTAACATTGCAACGATTGTTACTGCTATTGATATTGTTATTATTAATATTATTATTATTATTATTGATAACATTTTGATCATCATTATTATTTCTATTATTATTATTATATTGATGATAATAACGTAACGTAAGGAACATAATATTCACTGGTAAAAAAATACAACCTTATTGGCTATACTTATATTAACATCGTCTTTCTTTTATTCCAGGGGTGCAAGATGCGGTTAAAATGGCTGTTGTCGTGCCTGGCGGTCATGCTGGGCAGCGGGCAACTCGCAACGCCCGCGCATGCGCAGTGCCGCTGTGGCCTGTTTCTCGTGACGTCACAGGAATGGCTCCCGGAATACCTTGCGTTCACGACGAACCAAAGTTATCAGGTGGATTGTAGCGACGTGATCAGAGGAGGAGAGGAATGCAGAAGATACTGCGAAGAAGAGGTAAGTTATGCTCAGTTATTTTCATTGAGGAAAAGGTAGCTTATGTTTAGTCATGTCCATTGATCCTCCTATCATATGCAATCGGGAGAGGATACGGACATTTTTTTCCTTTCTTTTTCTTTTACAAATGTTTTACAGATACACGTTACCGTAATCTCATAGCATGGAATAGGGAATCGATTTATTGCACTTTTTTATTAAGCAGAAAGGTTAAATATTCTGAACGCTTGATATAGAAAACGGAAGGGATACGGAACACTACGATAAACAATCCCAAACAAACAATCCCAGACTATGATCTGCATTGCTGCCTGTTTTTCTCCCTCCCTTTCTCCCTCTTCCTCTTCCTCCCCCTCTCCCTCTTTCCCTCATCCCTTCTTTTCTCTTTCTTGTGTGTGTGTGTGTGTGTGTGTGTGTGTGTGTGTGTGTGTGTGTGTGTGTGTGTGTGTGGTGTGTGTGTGTGTGTGTGTGTGTGTGTGTGTGTACTTTATTTTTTCTCTATCCATCCTTCCGTCCACTCAAGAAAACTAGATTCCTTTTTTATATTCCTTGCATCCACTCACCTAGGCGGTCTGTTTCTTGCCTTGAGAATCTCGCCGAATTCAGGTTTATGGCTGCAGGAAGTCACGGTGACAGTTGGAGGAGTAGCCTGGATGATATGTCTCTCTGTCTCTCTCTCTCTCTCTCTCTCTCTCTCTCTCTCTCTCTCTCTCTCTCTCTCTCTCTCTCTTCTCTCTCTCTCTCTCTCTCTCTCTCTCTCTCTCTCTCTCTTCTCTCTCTCTCTCTCTCTCTAATCTGATGTATTTCTTTTATATGTCTATCTCTGTCTCTCTCTCTCTCTCTCTCTCTCTTCTCTCTCTCTCTCTCTCTCTCTCTCTCTCTCTCTCTCTCTCTTCCTCTCTCTCTCTCTCTCTCTCTCTCTCTCTCTCTCTCTCTCTCTCTCTAATCTGATATTTGTATTTTACTTTATATGTCTATCTTTTCTTCTCTCTCTCTCTCTCTCCTCTCTCTTTCTCTCTCTTCTCTCTCTCTCTCTCTCTCTCTCTCTCTCTCTCTCTCTCTCTCTCTCTATTCTATCTCTCTCTCTATCACTTATCACTATATACACACACACACACTCTCTCTCCTCTCACACACACACACACACACACCACACACACACACACACACACAAACACACACACACACACACACACACACACACCACACACAACCACACACACACACACACACACACACACACACACACCACACACACACACACACACACACACACACACACACAACACACAAACACACACACACACACACACACACACACACACACACACACACACACACACACACACACACACACACACACACACACACAACACACGCACACACCACGAGACAATAAAATGCAATAACGATGCACAGGGAAGCAAATAGCGCAGTCGTTGGCGCGGGTCACAAAGGGTTGAAACTCTCGAACTTTCCACACAAATCGGTCGTGGAAATCTTTGCTTTGCTAAAGTCCCTCCTTTCAGTTTGTTTTAAATTGGGGTACGAGTCTCTTGTTGCTGTTGTTGTTGTTGTTTTCTTTTTGTTGTTTGTTGTTCATGTCTTTTGTTGTTGTTCATGTCTTTTTGTTGTTGTTGTTCATGTCTTTTTGTTGTTGTTGTTCTTCATGTCTTTTGTTGTTGTTGTTCTTCATGTGTTTTTGTTGTTGTTATTGTTGTTTTCTTTCTTTTTTATCCTGTTTTTGTCTTTCTTGTGGGAGAGAAAGGAGGGTTATTGACGTTTTTTCTTCTCTTTTTTTTTGTCTTTCAGTTTGTTTCGAATAGAACCTTCGTGTGTTTTCCTTCCATTTTTGTTTTGGTAACCGGTTCAGGTTGAGCGTTCCGAACGAGGCGCCGCCGGCAAGGAAAAAATCACGGAGTTGATAGCGCTATCATCATTTCTATTTTTTCGCGGGTTATTTAGTGAATTGGGTTGAGTGGTGGCCCTGTCTGCCCGCGGTTGTTACTCCTGTTTCTGTTCTAGTTTTGGCACAAATGGAGGCAGGGATTAACTGCCGCTCTTAATCTTTGGCCGGAAACACGTACGCGCTCGTGTACATCCGCGTGTACGCACGTAGATTCGATATATTTACATATATGTGCACTTGTATATAAATACATACGGTACGCACACATATGTGTATACACGCACATGTAGAGACACACACACGGATACACACACGCACACGCACACACACACACACCTAATTGTGCCCATGTGTAACCCTTATGAAGCAGCCACATCACTGTTTTTTCAGCCAAAGGCGACGCTGAAGACCAAAACACAATACCGATGAGTTCCCATGACATCGGGCGTCTCATTCTCTTCAGCGTGTATGCCATGACGTTGCAAAAGCGTTTTTATCTTCATTTCTGTTTTTATTTAATTTCTTATGAACACGACATTTTGATCTTGAACTAATATTGTTATTACACCAGCCTGTTAGATCTACCGCAGCGGGACATGGTCCGGTGGCTCCCAGGATTATGACACCGGATTACGCATTCCCGAAAGTACGCGCGCGCGGGCGGGCAACAGCTGGCGTCGGATAGCGGTATTCACTTAAAAAAGCATATGTAACATCTTGTCTGTTTCTTTCCCTCTTGGGATACAGTGGCTGAGCACATGTAACGAGTTATGTAATTGGCGCTACGTACTCGCTCGTCACACAGAACGGTAGAGGTAACGCGGTAACAACAACAGCAGACTGGCCCACATCTCCGGCAAACATCTGTCAAGTGCCATATCTGGCGAGCCCCGCGGGCCGTCTTGTGTACACCTGTGACCTTTCCTCCTCCTTCTCACCTCCTTCTTTTCTCTTCTTTCCTTCTCTCTTTTCGCTTCATACCTCCCCCCTCCCAAATTTCCCCTTTTAGTCTCTCTTTCTCTCCCCCTTCGTTTCCTTTCTCTTCTCCCCTCCTCTCTTCCCCCACCTTACCCCTTCCTCGTTCCCCCCGTCCTCCTCCCTCCCCCTCACTGCTAACCATGTCATGTTGACCTTTGACCTTCCATTACCAGGGTTATGTTCGTCCGTGACATCCTGGTGGGTCGTTTTATTCTCCCGTGAAAGTCCTCGACGACGTTTCGTAGTCGTCTTTGGCTTCGTTCCTTCGCCCTGTTTGTTTTGTTTACATCTCGATCGTCTCTTCACACAGTGCTTCGTCACTCTGTCACACACAGCTGTTTCATGTCGTCCCCCTTCCCCCTGCCCTTCCTCATCTCCCCATTTTCCCTCCCCCACTTCTCTTGCCCTTCCTTATCTCCACTTTCTTTTGTTCTTCCCGCTCCCACTCTCCTTCCCTCCTCCCCTTCCCCTGAACTTTCCCCTTTTTCCCCTTCCCCTTCCTCCGATCTTCCCATTCCCCCCTTCCTCTTCGCCAGCCCATCCCATCTCTCTTGTGTCCCCATTCCATTTCTTGTTCTCCCTCCCCTCTCCTTCTGCCCACCCTTTCCTCCTACCCCCCCCCCTTATCCTCCACACTCCCTTCCATCTCCCTTCCCTTCTCCATCTTTAGACAGATGATTACAGGCATTCGTCTTACTCCTCACCTCAACCTCATACCTTTATATAATTCGATACCGATGTTCAGACGCTACCTGATACCTCGTAACTCCCATACTTACCGTTTTTGCGTTCCTTAAAGACGGCGCATTATGCTCTTGCTCTCTCTCTCTCTTCTCTCTCTCTCTCTCTCTTCTCTCTCTCTCTCTCTCTCTCTCTCTTCTCTTCTCTTTCTCTCTCTCTCTCTCTCTCTCTCTCTCTCTCTCTCTTTCTTCTCTCTTTTCTTCTCTCTCTTCTCTCTCTCTCTTTCCTCTCTCTCTTTCCTCTTCTCTCTCTCTCTTCTCTCTCTCTCTCTCTCTCTCTCTCTCTCTCTCTCTCTCTCTCCTCTCTCTCTCTCTCTCTCTCTCTCTCTCTCTCTCTCTCTCTCTCTCTCTCTCTCTCTCTCTCGCCACACACTCGTCGCCTGCGTCTTCTTCCGTCGGTCGCGCAACCCGTCCGCAGTCCTTCGTCTCACGCCTTCCTCTTCTCTTCCTCTTCTTCCTTCTTTCCCTTCTTCCGTTTTCACTATTTTTATCTCCGCTTATCTCGTATCGTCCTTCGCTTGTTGTCTTCGTCCATGTTTGCCTCCTCTCTTTTCACAGCCCGCTCCCTTTCTCTCCTCTCTTTTCCTTCTGCTTTCCTCTCTCTTCCCTCCCTTCCTTCCTTCTCCCATTCCCTCTTATTTTCCTCTCTCCTTCACTTTCTACCTTTCTCTGCTCACTCTTACCCCGTATTTCCTTCTCCTTTTTCTCTCCACCTCCGCATCTACCCTCAACCTCCCTCCTCCCTCCTCTCTCATACCCCACCCCTCCTCTTCTTCTCCTCCCTCCACCCTCCCGCGCTCTCCCTCTTCTCTCCTCCTCCCTCCACCCCTCTCCCCGCTCTCCCTTCTCTCCTCCCTCTCCCCCTCCACCCGCTCCCCTTTCTCTCCTCCCTCTCCCCCTCCTTCTCCCCCTTTCTCCTTCTCCCCTCCTCTCACCCGCTCCCCCTTTCTCTCCTCTCTTCCCCCTCCTTCTCCCCCTTTCTCTCCTCCCTCTCCCCTCCACCCCCACCCCCCACCTCGCACCGACATTAGAAAACGTCGTCTTGGGCAACCTCTGTGTCTGTGTCATGAGGATGTGGCTTTTTCCCGGGTTCCGATTTTCAATTGTTTTCGTGAGCGGAAGGTTAAGTAAGCCCGTATCCCCCCCAAATCGGCTGGCCCAGTTTCCCTTGCTCATTTAAGAATAAGTCTTTTTTATCTTTTTTCTTGTTAGGTTTTTTCTTTTCTGTGTTTGATTTCCTCTTATATTTCACGTTTTTATTTTTATTTATTATTATTATTATTTTTTTTGGGGGGGGTTCTTGTTACGTTTTTTCTTTTCTATGTTTGATTTCCTTTATATTTCACATCTCTCTTTCTGGTCCGTCTGTCTTCTGTCTGTCTGTCTGTCTGTCTCTCTCTCTCTCTCTCTCTCTCTCTCTCTCTCTCTCTCTCTCTCTCTCTCTCTCTCTCTCTCTCTCTCTCTCTCTCTCTCTCTCTCTCTCTCTTCTCTCTCTCCTCTCTCAGTCTGTCTTTCTGTATCTCTCTCTCCGTCTGTCTTTCTGTATCTCTCTCTCCCGGTCTTTCTTTCTGTCTCTCTCTCTCTCCGTCTGCCTTTTTGTATCTCTCTCTCTCTCTCTCTCTCTCTCTCTCTCTCTCTCTCTCTCTCTCTCTCTCTCTCTCTCTCTCTCTCTCTCTCTCTCTCTCTCTCTCTCTCTCTCTCTCTCTCTTTGTGCACAGATGTGATAGATTCGTGGAATTTTTACCTCGATGGAAGAAGCTGTAAAGAAGTGTCATGACGTGTCGAAAATAGCCATTATGTACAAGAAAATGTTCAAGTAATTTTGAGAAGTCTTGTCATATATTTTATGTAATCGCTAAAACATATAATAAAGAATTGTCTATGACAAAGCCAGATAAAGATTTAAACAAGGAAAAAAACATTATCCAAGTGTAAAATTTGCTGCTAAAGGCCGTGAAAGTTTTGCGGTTCATCTATTTTTAGCAGGGATCGAAAAGAACGACACAGTTTTTTTTTCTATTTCGTTTTTGCTAACTTGAAAAGAACAGGTAGCTTCATTCACAACGGTGAAGAAAATGTATGATCGGAAGGTGGCAAGAGTGCGAACGTGATTTCATTCATTCCTTTGACCTGGTTTTTTGGTGCCAACGTTGTTATTTAGATATCTGTTTCACTTTGTAAGATGTTCCTTGATGATCGTTCACATGCCTTATTATTAGATATTTTTAGATTGTTTTAACATTTCATACTTATGTAAAAGAATAATAAAAAAGAGAAAAAATGCAGACGAAAGCGATCTGATCGGAATTGAGATCTGGCAACCCATAGCATCAGTGAAGCCATTGAAGAAAACGGATACTCATCGTTGAGGCGTTTGTTGTAGGGGTGACTCTGTTATTAGAGGCCCTGGCAATTTTCTTTCCGCCGCAGGCTAAGTTTGGGCAGAAAGTATTTTTTATTGTTGCGTTTCTAGAGAGTTGATCTTCCATGGAATGCAAGATGAGCCTACTTTGTAGCATCTGTCACTGCAAATGACCCATATACGGTTTGTTTGTATGTACAGAGATATTTTTTCCGTAGTCACGAGCATCGGTCTTCCATATTAAATTCACTGGTCATCAACTTTAGGCTCGTTACCCATCTCTGCTCGTTCACATCCATAACCTCCGCTCCCAATCAATTCTCATCTCTCAAACGATGTTTTCCCTCTATTATAGGCATCCATCGCCTCTTTCTTTCCTTCTTTATGTGTGTGTATCTTGCGTGCGTGTGTGCATGTATTCATATTTGTGTGTGTGCGCGAGTTCACGTTTGCGTGTGCGAGGAGACCCACTATGACTCCATACACGATTTATGAGCCCATTCAGGAGAGCAGAACACCCAACTCCAGGCGAAAAAAGGTATGATCACTGCAGCAATAAACTACACGTTAATTTAAGGTCGGAAACTACCTGGTATTGACAACAGTACTCTGGGCAACATCACTACAACCAGAATAGTATACCATCACGTACACTACCATATATCACGTACGACATGCCCAGCGAAATTCCACGTCTCTACGGTTGCAGGCTCTGTACGTGACAATCTCTACCGTACGAAAGCGGCCTACATCCGGGTACTGGATTCGGGGGAAATATTGTTGATCACGGATTGGCCAATACCGAGACACGCACCCAGGGTAATTGGCTGCAGGGCGGGAGTTCAAACCTCGCGGGGTCAAAGGTCGCTTGACTGTGTGAGAGAAAGGGGAGGGAAACAGAGGGAAAGAGGGAGGGAGGGAGAAGACGAATGACATACACATGCATGTACACATAAGCACCGAGAGATGGAGGGAGAAAGGAGAGACGAATGATGATTAAAATATGCATGTACACAAATATAAGCACAGAGAGAACAGGCGAATGTTATTTTATATAAACATACATGTGCATACCAATATAACCACACACAAATTACTTGTGAATAGAAAATTAAAGGTAAGAAAGTAAACTAAATGTGTATGAACGAATTAGGATAAACACACAAGCTTGGGAAGAAAATAAATTCAAAACTTATTTGCAATTTTTGTATTCAAATACATACTAGCGTAAATAAACGCGCAAGCTTATGCAAATATATAAATAAACAAATAAATGTATGCATTTTTACAGGTGCATGCATACATCCATACACACATACGGAAGTGTATATATAACAAGGGTGAATAAGTAAACAAATAAATAAATGAGAAGAAATTAAGCTAAAAAAAACATATTTCCACAGAATAAAAGCGATGTGAATGAACCATAAACAAATGCAATGCACTGAACAGGATGAGGTCAGAAGAGAAAGGTTTCAGTCCCCCCAAAAAGAAAAAAAAAAACATAAATGAATAAAATAAACATAAAAAATGAAAGCTTCACACAGCACTCACATCAACAGAAGCAATAAACATAAGACCAAATACCTGTATGTTATTACTAAAGCCAGTCATTAAATCGTGGAGAAAACGTGGCAAGGTTACTTCCCCGATTTTCCGAGGAAATGTGCGTTGCTCTGGGTCAGGACATTGACTCGAGAGCGCTAATGGTTGCACATTTCTTCGCATTTTTACTGTAAATGGCGTGGGCGGGATTCGTTTAAGATTATGTGTTCGGGGGTAAACCGGTCACGTTAGAAAGATGGCGTACTGTCACGCTTCCACTGCTTGCGGATGACGGCGCCATCTGTTGGTCGTCGCTTGAGATACGTACTGCACACACTCGGATAAACACACAAATACATTTATTAGATACATGAATGAATGTGTTTATCTTATTTGTCTTATTTTTCCCGCATTCTGAAAACCCTCCCATATAATGCATATGTGTTTGATGGGGATCAAATTAAACAACCGCACATATTAAAGATTTTTAAATGCTCCTACTCCTTGTTATTAATTTGTTAATAAGCCCTACTTTTTGTTATTACTGCATCCTAATAATCCCCTTAAAATGATCTAAACTAACCTGTGCCTCCTTGGCCCTGAACGAGGTGTTTGCCACGCAGCCTCACATCCTCCACGAATACTACCCTAAGCAGGACCTTCCTTGCGCCGTCCTGCCCGCCGACACCTCCTCCTTCTACACCTCCTGCGGGAGTAACACCTGGTATCCTGCCTCGGCCCAGCTCAGCTCCACCGTCTGCTGCGACCCCGAGACGCTGGCGCCTGTTTGGTGAGTGGAGACAAACTGGGAAAAAACCTATCTCCCCTGTGTTAAGAGTTATAGCGTAGGTGTTCCCTTATGTTGCAGTTGCACTTTAAGCTGAATCTATAATCTATAATAAGTATAAACTCCCTCGTCTCATTTTCAAATTCCGTTCAGAGACACGCGCAGACGAAATCTCTAAATATAGACGAATACAGTACAGTCGTACACACCATCATTCCCTCCCACACTGCAAACATACACCTAGACAACATGGAATCAACACAGAGACGAAATCGTAGCCTCACGACCCGATTTTCCCTTCCCGACGTCCCAGGTGCGAGAGCCTCCCGCCGAAGTACCCCGAGGAGGCGCGAGCGGCGGGGCAGACGGCGATACTGGAGAGGAAGATCGACACGGAGGCGGACCCTGACGCCGTCGAGAACAACGAGATCGAGGGATCCACGAAACCCGCGGCGGAGGAGGTAGGTTGGGTCGAGCCGAAAAAGATAAAGATGGAGACAGAAATAAAAATAGAGATGGAGATTGATAGAGATAGAGACAAATAAAAATAGGGATGGAGACTAAAAGAGATAGAGGCAAATAAAATGGGATGGAAATTAAGATGAAGATAGAGATAGAGACAGAAATAAAAATAGGGATGGAGATTTAAGATAAAGACATAGAGATAGAGACAAATAAATAGAGATGGAGATTAAGATAGAGATAAAGATAGAGGTAGAAGTAAAGATAGATATGATATATTAAGTTTCTGCCGATGTATAAAACGACACAGCTGTTTATGTTTTCGCAATCGAATGAGAGGAAGGTTAAAGGGAGATTTGGTGTGAGTTAGACAATCGGAACTAGAAATAACATCAAGTTATATAACCTGTATAAATCTGTTATTATTCTTTGGATAACGAAAATATAAAACGCTAAAAATAAGAGTAATCTAAAAGCAAAGAAATAGAAATGGATTGAGAAACAAAAGAACCACTTTCGAGGGATTCCTTTGACTGCAATGTTTCGCGAACGCAGCTCTCACCCTCCTTCTCCCGCCGCCTCTCCCTCAGGACAGCAGCGCCTGGTCCTGGCTCAACAGCGCCCTCGGCTTCTTCGGCTACAAGAGCGTCGGGGATCTCATCAAGAACGTCGACATTTTCTCCATTCCAGGAAAGATCCAGGCAGCCATGAAGGTGAATATTAAGCCCTTAGGCAGAGGCTTACGTAGGCACATATGGGTACACACCGCCACACCCACCCACCCACGAGCAAGGTCTATATAAGTACTTGTATAGACCTTGCCTACGAGCACACAATTACGCACGCGCACATGCACGGGCGCGCACACAGAACACACCCACACCCACACCCACACGCACGCACACGCACACCCACACTCCACACACACGCATTATTATAACGTGTATGTCCCTTCACATATGTAATGATCTATTTAATGATCTATTTACAAATAGTTGGACATATAAACAGACAGACTAACCAGTAGACATACCGATGAACATCGGTTTTGTTCCCGCTCGCTAAACTAAACTAAAAAAAAAATAAAAAATAAAAATAAATAAATATAAAGACAAGCCAAGAAGCTCCTCTCCCAAGAAACTCACAGCTCACCCCTCGCCCCCTCTCTCCCCCCCAGACCTACAACGACGAGATCTCGATGGGCCAGTGCTACATGGAGTTCACCACCTACAGCGTCTTCAGCAGGCAGGACGGCGTGTTCTCGTCGCTCATCCGCACCCGCAGAGACATGCCCTTGGCTTGGGAGGAGCTGGAGCAGGGGCTGAAGGAGGAGGAATCCGCGCCCTTCGAGGGGGTGGAAGGCGCGGAGGGCCGAGCCACGGCGCCCCAAGGCCAGAACGCCGCCATACAGGTACTGCGTCCCAAGGACTTGTATGGGGAACCTGGGGAGCGTTGCCTAAGATTTGTGTATATTCTGTTGTTGTTATTGTTAATCAATTTATTTATTTATGATTATTTATTCATTATTATTATTGTATTTGTGTGTGTGTGTGTGTACGCGCGCGTGTGCGTGCATCTCTTTATTTACTCTCCCTCCACCCCAGTATCTGACCGCTCTCCTCTCCTCCCCCAGAATCTGGTCGGGGGTCTGGTAGGAATTCTGGAAAGTTCGCCCACCACCAGACAGTACGCTGACGTCATCAAACAGCTGATGCCCATGGTCATGCAAGTGTACAGCGCGGAGGACCCCACGTCTGCCATCGCCTCGTTCATCACGCAGACCCTCGGGCCCTACCTCTCGCAGGTAAGACCCCCCCTCCCCCCCTCCCTCCTCCCTCCCTCCCTCCCTCCTCCCTCCCTCCCTCCCTCCCTCCTCCCTCCCTCGGCCACCGTTTGTTGGACTGGCATTTATTTTTACTTATAAACTCCTTTACCGATGAGTAACGGATAGGAACTTGAAGTAGACATTATTTATATATATATATATATATATAATATATATATATATATATATATATATATATATATATATATACACCCAAACATTACGTTTAACTATAAAACGCTAATAATTTTAATTATGAATGACAAAAATACATGAATAAAAATAAATATATATATGTATATACACATATGCATATGTTTGTAAAACCATAATAGGCCTCTCTTTCTGAACTGCAATAATTAGAAACAACCAACAGGACATATTTTTCAAAACATTCAGTCTTACACACACACACACACACACAACACACACACACACACACACACACACACACACACACACACACACACACACACACACACACACACACACACACACACACACACACACACACACACACACACACACACACACACACACACATATATATATATATATATATATATATATATATATAATATATATATATATTATATATATAAAGAAAAAACATAAACGATTCGAAAACTGCCACTTTTCCCAAAACATACTCTCCGACCGCCCTGACCCCCCCCCTTTCCCCCCAGATCCAGACGGCGGCGCCCCCGAAGTCGTCGAACGGCCTCGACAGCGACACGAAGCCCGGGCGCTGGCCGAACCTGAGCCGCCCGCAAGCCCCCAGACCCCAGCCCACGCAGCGCCCACGCCCAGCGGCCTCCTCGGGCGGCTCCGGCGGATCACCCATCACGTCACTCATTCTGGAGATGATCAAGCAGTACCTGACGGCGCCCTCGGCAGGTGAGGGACTGGGGGCGCGTGCTGGGGATTGGATGTTGGATGAGGGATTGGAGGGATTGGATGTTGGTTGAGTGATTGTTGTCTGTTTGTTAGTTCGCTGAGTGATTGGTTGTGTGTGGAGTGATTAGTTGTTGAATGATTGGTTGATTCGTGGGTAATTATGACTATACTAATGGTAACAGCAACAGTAAGAGTAATAGTAACAATTAGAATGATAATAATGATAGTAATGATATTGATGCTAATAATAATGATAATGTAATAATGATGATAGTAATGATAATAATATTCATAATAATAATGATAATGATCACAAAAATAATGATAATAATCATGACAGTGATAATGATAATGATATCGACATAAATACCAATAAGACCCTCAACGCCCACGCTAATCCAAGTCCCGCCCACAGCGCCCGCCGCCTCGAAGCCCCGCCCTCCACCAACGCGAGCCCCGGCAGCTCCGCCCACCCCTCTCCTCCTCCTCCTCCAGCTCTCCCATCGGCGTAGGGAACATCCTGCAGCTTCTCTTCGGCGGCTCCTCCAGGCCCCAGACCCCCGCCCGCCCGAAGCCGCCCGTGAAGAAGCCCCAGAAGCCCCCGCAGATCCTGGAGAAGCAGGATGCCAAGAGCTTCGTGGACATGGTGCTCGAGTTCATCAGACCCGTCTTCATCAGCATCATCGGCAAGGTGGGATTCTGTGGGAGTTTTGGAAAGGGGGGGTTAGGGGAAATCTGGGTGGCGGAGGAAAGGACTTGGGGTTTTGTGGGGGGATGGGGGGATGTTCACAATCTGAACTTTTGTCATCATTTATCATCACTTCAGAGATGTATCACCTGTTATATTGCCTTAAATAACCTCCCCCCAAATCGCTATCTATAATCGATGGTCTCACCCCAGTCTATTTGCACCATATGTAACCGCATATATCCATACAGTCATGGCAATGATAATCATATATATATATTATATATATATATATATATATATATATATATATATATATATATATATATATATATATATATATATATACATACATACATATTCAGTAATTAGTGTCACCTACAAGTACACCCTTTAAGATAGTCACCTACATGTCCACCTTAATGATAGCCAACACCGTTCACCACCTACAAATACTTGCACAATGATAGCCAACTACCAACACTTTTTGCACCTACAAGTACAGCCTCCATAAAGATAAAACCTCACCCCTGACGAGAACCTTTTCCCCGCAGGCGCCCGGAGAGAGCGGCGTCGCGTCCATCCGAGAGGTGACTCGCCTGAGCTCGCTGGGTCGCGTGGACGACACCCTGGTGGAGGAGGTCCTCTCGCCCTACTTCTGCCTCAAGAACTACTTCGTCAACAAGGCCTGGACGCTGACGGAGCGCGGCGTGAGGTCGGTCGTGAGCAAGTTCAACCCGGAGGAGAAGGCGAGGATGATGAGAATGATGCAAGAGTACTGAGGAAAATGGATCGAAGGACTCGGAAGACATTTCAGGGAGGTGGAGCGAGGCGAGAGATGATGAGTTCGCAGGATGACGAGAGAGAGAAAAAATGAATAACGGGGAGAAAGTCCAACAGGAAGAAGGTCGTAACTAAGAAGGTCTTGAGAGAAAGTTGAACGAGTGTGAGACGGCGAGGAACTCTGCACCGGTGATAGGATGGCATCCAAGTGCCACTTTCAGACTTCGTGGTTTTCATCATGGGGTTTCGTCACTTTTGAAAATGCGGAAATGGTGGATGGTAAAGTTTCTCTCGATATCGGTAAGCATCTTTCGTGGGAACATATTGCGATAATAGAAGTCAATTTAATAAATAAAAATACAAGAAAACGTTTGTAAAGAGAATACAAGATAATCAAATAACCACAAATCGATTAGCCAAGATCACGCTTCCCAATCCCTCTTTCTAAACTTCACAATGATGAATGAAAAATAAAGAAAAAACAATAGATGAAGGGGAAGAAAAAGAAATGAAAAAGTGATGCATCATACCTTGATATCCATCACTCGAAAACACTTCCGTGTATTAGAGGGATCGCTTGTGTAAATATTTTTTTTCTTGCGTAGGGATACTCACGCGCTTTACGTGAAACTGTGGGTGACTTTGGGCTCAGATCATGTTCAGGGGAAACAGACGCGGGTGCAAAGAGCGGCCTGGAGCTGCTCATGTTATCGTCTTTGTTGTTGTTGTTGTTATTGCAGTTGTTATTTTTTTCTTGGTTCACTTCCCCCTTCCCTTTTCCCCAAACCCCTCCCTCCTCCCGTATCCCTCACTTGCTCTGTGTATATATACAGACCTTTCACATGATGCACATAAAGTATTAACTTGTAAGAAAGGGAATTATGATAATAATAATGTTATTATTATTCGTTGTCAGTACAGTATTACAAGCATTGTATTTTTTTGTTTTACATGTTTTATTTATTCATTTCAAAATAATTCCATCCATACCCGGACACACACACACACACACACACACAACACACACACACACACACACACACACACACACACACACACACACACACACACACACACACACACACACACACACACACACACACACACACACACACTCTTACATAGCCCTGCAGATCAAATATGTCTATTTATAAACAATAATATATATATTTATGTATGTTATAGACTTTGGAGCAATTATGTTCCAGATTCCTCTAACTCTGTTTAGTAGGATTAGATAACGTAGTACAACATATGAAGATTTATGTAAGATCGCAGATATATATGTTTTAACTTATTGATATTTTGGATGGTACGGTTTCAGACTAACAGAATGTGTGTTTCGTAACTAACAGACTATATGCCACATAACTAGCAGGATTTTATCCCATACTTATCGGAATGTGGCTAAGAGTATTCACA
>NW_020871323.1:118037-128037 GCF_003789085.1 Penaeus vannamei | reverse complement strand
TCACATTGGGTACATGATACGAGAAGTGTAATTGCATTCCCTGTGCATTGGTTTCCTGTGTACAGAGAAGGAGAAGCAGTCAGCAGCCCCACGAACTAGGGTGTCCAAGAAAGGGAGCTTGCTGCCAATCTCCCATTTCACCTTGAAGCGGATAGAAGGAAAGAGTTCAGCTCCATCAGGAAATCCGGGAACAAGGTAGGGTCATGAGGCTAGAGAACAAAGACGTCGTCGACATGACTCAGCCAAACCAAAGTACAGGTTTGGCAGGACTTCGTAGAGGGGAAAGTCCATGGCAACACCGAATGTCTGGGAGTAGAAGCGACCCTCAAAGAAAAGGAATTCGTCTCTACGCATTGAGGAATCAGCTAGAAGACGTCGGTGGTCAGAGGGAGACAAGGATCCTCGGGAGGAGCTTCCCCTGAAGGAAATGAGGACGTCATCAAGCGGGACCTTGGTGAACAGGGAGTCGACGAGACACCACGGCCACGGGAGATGAAGTACCGAGTGTCAGAAGTGAGCAGGAGAGGTGCCAGAAAGGGGAGTGAGACTACGCCAGCCAGAACGTGAGAGAGGGCGTTGCAGATCCCCGGGAGGATATGATAGGGAGCAGAGGCACGTCAGGCTGACAGGTCCGAGGCAACCCATGGAAATGAGGGAAGGGGTAGAGATTCGTCTCTAGAAACAGGTTGCTAACTCCGTCAGGTGACGCCGTTCTCGGGTCTCTGGTCAGGGGGACATGGGTGGAGGTGTCGCCCTTCTCACGTCCCGTACCATCCCCTCCATATGAAGAGAGGCGCTGCCACCTCGCTGCTCCTCCGTGCCCGCATCTTTAATCTCCAGGCCTTGGGTTGAGAGATCGATCTCCTATGCCATTCATTCTGCCAAGTGGGCTCCCAGTTCTCGACGTCTCGTTCTCCAGGGCGCGACATATCTTCTCCCATGACTCCTCTCTTAAGAGACTCTTTATATGCCCAATCCTGGCCTGCCCTACATGAAGGAGATATACTCTCTCCGTCGCTCCCTTCACTGTATATATATACATACATACAGACAGACACACACACACACACACACACACACACACACACACACACACACACACACACACACACACACACACACACACACACACACACACACACACACACACACACACATATATATATATATATATATATATATATATATATAATATATAATACAAAACACACACAAATACATATATGTGTGTGTGTGTGTGTGCGTGTGCACACACGCACATCTAGTTAGATAAACGAACACGCATCCGCAGCCGAGAGCGCGAGGCAAGGAGGGTCCCAGTCGGCCGGCGGATCCCGGTCCGTGTGAGAAGTGGCGCAGTGTTTACATCCAGCGCGAATCCAAGTAGGAGTCCCAAGAGCACAAGAGACTTCAAGGGCTGTCCATTTGTCCTCCGAAAACTGCTAGACCTTCGGCAAAATGAGTGTCAGGCGAGGAAAACCTGAAGATATTAAGAAGCTGATGCAGGAGCAGATAAAGACGAAGGCGATAACGAAGCAGGTGGATTCTCCGTATGCCAAGTATCCTTTTGACAGTGACTGCTTCACAAATTTGCTTGTGTATTAATATATTCCATGACGAATTTTCAAATTTGAATAGCGATTGTGCAACAGGAAAGCTGAACTGGTTGAATTTAGAATTTTTTGCTTTTTTGTGTCTTTTCAACGATGATTTATGCTATTAGAAAGGTGCTTGTGTATGTGAATAATTATAAACTTTTCGTTATAATACATAACATAAACTGTTTACAGAAAGGTATGACAGTAATTATCCATAATAGAACCCCCCTCAAATGATGCTTTGTGATTCACCGTCTTGAGAAGACCAACAGAACACTAATTGTATTTGCTGATTGTTTAGTTTTTCTAATTATCCTTCTTTGCAATCATTATTCCTTGTTTCAGATATTCTTGGTGTAATTTGTATGAATCTCTTGCAGTATTCCATTGAAAAGGATGTAAGTAGAAGAAGGCATTGGTAAATGTGTGTGAAGTGACAGCACCCCACAAAGAAAAATGTTCTAAGTCTTGAATGTGCTCCTCTGGCAATAGCATGCACTCCTTGGAGATCAAATAGAGTTATAAGATGGTCTTTCCATTCTTGGCATCTGAAAGAAATCTTATTTCTTTTATGATCATGAACATTATGAACCTTCATGTAAATCTTACATGTAGATATGTAGTTGTATCAGGTTGACCCTCCAACAGTTAACTTGGATGTGGGTAGTGCCGTGATTCCACTGCCAGACCCACCCATTAGCGAGGACCCACCCTCCCTAGCTGAGGTTAGGGAGGCTATCTTCAAGCTGAAGAGTGGTAAAGCAGCGGGTATTTACGGCATCCCAGCTGAACTGTTAAATGCTGGTGGTGAACGTATGGCGCAGGGATTGCATGCTGTCCTGGCTGCCATTTGGCAGTCCGGTACCGTTCCCTCTGACCTGTTGAGGGGTGTGGTCATCCCTCTCTGGAAGGGGAAGGGGGACCGATGGGATTGCAGCAATCACCGCGGCATCACACTGCTCAGTGTACCAGGCAAGGTTCTTGCCCACATCCTACTGAGAAGTATTAGAGACCATCTACTAAGGCATCAAGAAGGCGTTCGATACAGTGCATCGGGAATCACTCTGGGAGATCCTGAGACTGAGAGGAATTCCAACAAGGATTATTGAACTAATAGCAAAACCTGTATACTGGTACTGAAAGTGCTGTAAAGTGTGGTGGGGGCCTGTCGAGCTTCTTTCCTGTTAGTTCAGGAGTGAGGCAAAGCTGTGTTCTTGCACCAACTCTTTTCAACACTTGCATGGACTGGATACTAGGCAGAGCTACTGTTCAAAGTCATCGTGGAGCAACACTGGGTAATATTAAGGTTACAGACCTTGACTTTGCTGATGATGTTGCGATTCTATCTGAGTCCTTGGAAACCCTAGTGGTGGCTCTCGATGCATTTAGTAATCAAACAAAGCCCTTGGGTCTAGAGGTCTCCTGGACCAAGACCAAGATCTAAGACTTTGCGGACTTAGTAGGAGAACCTGTTCGGTCGGTACGTGCTTGTGGCGAGGACATTGATGTCACAGAGAGCTTTACATACCTTGGTAGTGCAGTTCATAACTCTGGGCTGTCAGACCAGGAAGTCAGCAGACGGATTGGCCTGGCAGCAGGGGTCATGAACTCTCTCGACAAGAGTATTTGGAGGTGCCGGTACCTGTGCAGAAGGACCAAGCTACGGGTTTTCAGGGCCCTGGTAATGCCAGTTTTGCTCTACGGTAGTGAAACCTGGACATTATCCAGTGCACTGGAGTCTCGTCTTGACGCCTTTTGTAATAGGTCCTTGCGCCAGATCATGGGGTACTGTTGGCGGGACCATGTGTTTAACCAACGGCTGCACCGTGAGACTGGCACAGGACCTGTTACCAGCACAATCCGGGATCGCCAACTAAGGCTATATGGCTACCTGGCACGCTTTCCAAAGGCTGATCCTGCTCATCAGGTTGTCTCTGTAAGAGACAACCCTGGGTGGAGGAGACCTGTGGGACGACCTAGGAGGTTGTGGCTTGGGCAGATCGATCAAACCTGTCGGAAAGAGCTCGAGATGGGCCGAGTCCCTGCCTGGCGGCTTGCCATGAGGGATCCCAAAAGGTGGAAGCAAAAGGTGGACGCGGATATGCACCCCTGTCGGCGTTAGCTCCTGATGATGATGATGATATATTAGGTCCATTTTTCACTCTTTCTAAACAGATTCTCTTAAAGTGTATGAACGGCTCTTAACATGGTATGTGTGCTCTTTGAACTGAAAAGTGCACTTTAAAAGAATTCCAGTTGCAGCGCAAACTTAGTAGTCTGGGTCCCTATCATTTTAACCACTTCTTGGGATCCACAAATATTTCTGTATGAACCAAAAACTTTTCTAACCTGGGGACTTCACCCCCAAGACCACGCCCAATGGCTGTATTTTTCTATCTGGAGAACTGCCCAAAAACTCCCACCAGATTGCCATGAACTTACTGTGTGCATGTGTGGAAACCTATATGTCATGACTTATTTTCTTTATTTCTGATGTTATTATTTGCCTACATAAATTGTTTTATTTATCAGTCAGTGTAGTTTCTCCCTTTGGTTAATCTTTATGCTATGGAGGTACTAAGGTAGGGCAAACTGAAGATGATGTTATTGTAGAGGACTAAAAGTTGTAGTCGTTGGTACAAGACATAATCTGCAGACACAAACTGTATTGCTACAAATGAAGAAAAAAGATGGCGGAATGCTTAGCCCCCCATTTTCAGCTCTATCTTGCCGGGAATACCAAGGCGAAGACAGTATTTCCCAGGAGGTATTGGGGGGGCGGGGCCCCTCATCACCTCTCCCCTTGGGCTAACCCAGGCAGGACAAATTAGATTGTTGAATAAATTTTGTGAAGTGCAGTTGGGGAATTAGTCTCTGGCAAATGTGTCAGTGCTGTAAAAAAAAATTACCCTCCGTATCATAATGATGATGTCATTAAAGTATTGCATGTTGCACAATGCTCTTATTAACAATTTGCAAAGGAAATACCATAGATTATGAATGTTTTATTTTAAGTAATTTTGTCTCTTATAGGCAGAGTTTACCTTATGCTATATGGTTTTATGAAGTTGAAAGTATGCCATATATATATTTGTGCAAGGTCATGTAACAGTAAATTGCAAGGAAGGTCAACAGATTGTATTTTGCCCAGATATAATTATTTTGGATATATTGCCCACTGCATGAACAACATTGCATCATGTGTAGATTTACAGACTTTAGTGTGTTAAGGCAAAATTACTTAGTTTTTTGCATATTTTTAATGATAACTGTTTTCAAAGTGGGAGTATCCCTCTCAGGCTAAGTCCCTATAACTACAACCAACAACCTTGGGGCATTCACGGGAATCCACAAACATTACTGTATGAATCAAAAACCTTTACCCCAGAGCTCTCACTTAATCGCCATATATCCTCCATAGAAACCAACCAGATTGCCATGGATAGTCTGTACATGGTATTTATCGCTACCTATTTTTTTCATCTCTGACGTTGTTCTTTACCTGCACACTATTTTCTGTATGGATGAGTGTATTTACTTCCTCTCTTTGTCTTAGTGTCCTCAGATTTTCCCTATCTTCTTATTGTAATATGTAAATACTTGCCTTTTTTATAATGAACCCATTGGATCCGGATGCCTTGCAGTGCGCACTTGGACCAAAATCCGGGCAATATACTTTCTTGAGTGACATGTTGGCCCAGCCTACACGAACACTCACATGCCGTATCAAGACACTTTACCTCCTCACTGCAAAGCTAGTAGTCGAGCCCTTTTTCTGCACTTGTTTATTTATTTTTAATTTATTTTTTCCAGTTTTGTCATTTTCTTGTTATATGCTATGCTTCATCTGAATAATAATAGACTGTACAGGTTAAGCAGACCCAATATTATCCTTCCAGCTAGAAGTGGCATTGTGTTTATTGTATTATTTGTATTATTTTTTAATTTCACATTATTCAGTCTTCCATAATGCCCCCTACACTGCCTGTAATGACAGGCTGGAATAGGTTCATTCTTGCGGACATAGTGTTCTTCCCTGGAAACAGTCCCCTCCTAGGCATGGTTGATGGCTGTTAAACTTCACCCTTGTGGAACCTATGAAAATTCTACAGGAACTCACGAGCCCCTCCATGAAGACATGCTCTGTTAATCTCACTCTAAATGCTTTGTGCACTAATGATAAAACATTCACAATGTTTAGGCAGTAACTGACAAATGCTGCCTTCAAGATTGAAAAAATGAATTGGAATTATATCCTTGCTTTGTTTGTACTTCAATTTACTCAACTTATTTTAGAATGTAGTACAGTTCAAGCATAGATTATCAGTATAATTAAATAAACTGATAAGTGCATACTGTATACAAACAAATTAACTCTTTACCAGGCTTCTGTTTCATGCGTTCCATCATTTCCTGCATGTTTTGCTGAAACTCATTGATGATTTGCTAATGAGGATTTTAGATATATTTACTGATATTATCATGCTTAACCTCTTATACCTGGTCATACTATTTTATTTGTTATTTATCATTTGTATTTATAATAAACACAACAGGAAAATTGTATTAACCTGATTAATAAGGTTATTCTACATTATTTCTCCATATCATTTTGTCTAATATTATGCTGTTTGAGTGGCATCCAATATCGGTCAATGATGAGTTGTTTTGTAAGATTTTTCAATTCCATTTGCACAGACATTATAATATTTTCTCTCTATATCTGATCAGATGATTTTATTCCAGAAACTGTTGTTTTAGGCCATGATTAAATATGAAACATATATCAACAAAATTTTAATAGGAGTATTCTTCCCACACACTATTTCTCGTAAGTCACAAAAGGATGGGTATGGTATGTCAAAATTTTTCATACAATTATCTCAAAATATTAGCAACATAGCTCTTTCATTTATGAAAGTGAAATTGCATACTTATCATGCACTTGTTACAATTCGCAGATTCATATTTTCTATAAAACGGTCTCTTTAAGGGATAAAAGTAAAATGAACATAATGTTATTATTTCAAAAATCATAGTAAAACTATATTTTTTGCTGACTGAACCTAAGAAAACTTAAGTGACAGCTTTTATGAGAATGATGATAATGACAGAAGTGTAGCAAGAACTGGGGATTATTGCTATGTAGGAGAGAAATGACTCGCACTTGTATTTATGGTTAGCCTATCTTAATGCAAATTGATATTACAGTTGGATTCATTGGAGGAAGGCCATAGCTTCAAAATATTGATTACTTTGAATTAAACTAGGTCAGATAAGGTAGGTTTATTGGTTCCATTAGGTACAATTTGAGCTTATAACATGGATGAAATCAATAAACTTGGTGAATTGGAAGACAATTTTGATATGTGATATTTCCTGCACAAAATGAAAGTCTTAAAGGTCTTTGATATAGAAATATAATGCATGCAGGTTCATAATCTCCATTGACAGTGAAAAAAAAGAAGAAAGGAAAACAGCCTCCTAGATTTTAAGAAGCCAATTGGGTCCCTGAGAATGGTTGCCAAAAGTCTGGAAGTAGTCGCTTAGTTCTCTAGAGATAAAGCATGAATGGAGAAGTGCAATTTTCCTTAACAAGATTTACAGGTACAATAGTCGAGGTCAGCTGATGTGTGTTGTATGTGGAACTGTTGTGAAAAGTGCCATCATCTGGCAGGCGCATGTCAATAAGCGTTCACATCTTGAGAATTTGACAAGACTGAAACAAAAACAACAACAGGTATGGACTGTGATGCCAGTTTTGTATTTTAATGATGATAATGACGTTCAAGATTACATTTCTTCAACTGGAGTACTGATGATAGCTTTCTCATTTCTTGTCTAGTTGAACAGCCAGCAGTCTAGCAGCAATATCAAGAACAATGTCCCACAAAAGAGAGCTGCTTCTCCACCACCCCAGTCTTCCAATAAAAAGCAAGCAACTTCTGCAGCTGCCAAGCCAAAAGGTAAATCAGTTTTTGTAGAAAATGAAGAAGGGCAAGCAGTTTTCATGTTCATCTTAATCTATTTCTTACATATAGTTGTCAATAAGAAAGTTTGTAAAATTTCACCAATATTTCCTTTTAAGTCTACAAGAGAATAAGGAGAACATTCATGTAGTCATTGGATTTCTTTGTGCTTTGATTTCAATATCTTTATTTAGCTGCTAATCCCATGTTATCTTTTACATTATAGGAATCTTCTCTTATTCATTTTTTCTGCATTTCATGTCACTGTTTTTATTTTAGGGATCTTGAAAAAAATCAGCACATACTCATCATCATCAGAAAGTGAAGAAGAGGAAACCAAACCTGCCGAGCATCCAGTCAAACAAATTAAGACTGAAGATGACAAGTCTAAACCTACAGGAAATGGTATGTTATAGAAGGCATGCATTGCTTATAGAAAAAATTGTGATGGACAGCTTTCAAAAATTTAAAATATTCAGCAGATACCCTAGAGAAGATATTAGAAATGTAGTAATGGTTAGAAACCAACTTTTACTAATTAATTCCAATAATGTGAATGAGATTGGCATTATTCGGATACGTTTATTATAAAGTCTGGTTGAACAGACGAGTCTAAGAGTCAGAGGTATCAATGATGGAGAATAGTTTTCCATATAAAATGTAATGAATGCTTACATTCTTAATAAAGATTTACAAATGTATACTTCACAATGGGCCAGGAATAATGTTGTATAGAACGAGTGATTCACATTATGTATGATTTTATTTTTTATACCTCTTATTTATGCTAAAACAGTATATGATAATTTTGGAAATGTGAGTATAAAAGGTATGTAATACTTTTACAGTGCATACAGACTATGTGGTGAACGTCAGTTTAGTTTTAAGGCTATATTTGTTTTTCTACAGTAATCAGGGGAATTAATAGGTTGCTTATTGATATCCTGTGATTTTTGTCCAGAAATTTTAAAGTCGGATGTCAGTCCACAAGAAGACAACATTGGTTTTTATTTATTTATTTTTTAATGTATGGTGTAATTGTACTAGTTTTCTCTGTGATGATGTTATGAGCTGTCAGTTAGTTCTATTCTTACATTTATATGATATTCTGTTTATTATGCTTGATTGACGGACGCAACATAAACAAAAACATAATGCAGACTGTTTTATAATTATTGTAGTTTGGTTAGATTCTGTCATAAGTTGGAATGGGAGGTAATTTCATGGTATTTTTGTCAATTTTCTAGGTTTACCAGAAGGATTCTTTGATGAGGATCAGCCCCCTGCAAGACCGAAAGAAGAGGAATCCATGTTTAACGAGGAACAGCCCAAGCCTAAAGAACCTCCAAAACCAAACACGAGTGAAGTTCTACCAGAAGGATTCTTCGATGATCCTGTTGCAGATGCTAAGGTATTGTTATGGTGGGGAAACAGAATAATTTCAGTGCAGATTCAAATAGGCTTGTGCATTTGAGTTAATACCGTATGTCTCAGCATAACAAATTTAAATGCATATCTTATTGCTTGTTTATATTTTTCTTTTCTTTTTTTTTTTTTCTGTCAGTTGATGGATCAGTTTCTTATTCAACTAATTGTAAATGTTAAGAGAACAGATCTAAGTGAATTTTAAGAGTAATTCATATGGCTTGATAGTCCTTGCATATTAATTTTGTTATTCCAGGCGCGTAAAGTTGAATACAAGGATAAGGAAGCTGAGGAGTGGATGTCTTTTATGAGAGAAGTGTCAGCTGCTGAGCAAGTAAGCCGAACGATTATTGAGGAAGACAAAGAGGAGGCAGCGCTAGCAACACAAATTGAACAGGCCAATGAGCAGATCGCTTATCTAGAAAAGTAAGTTATGTTTGGTATTCACATTACATACCATTCATCTTGAGAAGGAAAAGCAAAATGCTATTCGATGATGTATTCAGTACACTGGTACTGATGTCACGGATAGTGTGCTAGCCTGATACTTGGAAGCACAGACTGGTTTATTGATATTTTTTCCCAGACTTTCTCCAGTGGCATTGTAGACTCACATACTCTTTTATGTGGCTACCTTTTCTTGGATTACTTTCCACCCCTCTTATTATACATGAATTTACCCTTACAGTTGAGATCATCTTTTCCTGTTTCATGACTTAATGGGACATGAAACAAAATGAAAATCGGTTACACGCCCAGAAGATGAACCAAATCCGACAGAAAAATGAGGAACTTAAAATTCAGATATAAGCTAACATCAAAAGTCTTTGATGAATTTGATCAAATAAGCTAACATCAAAAGTCTTTGATGAATTTGATCAACAAATAGCTAAACAATCAAGAGATGAAGTGTATTTTTAACTTCTTTGATGAGATTTATTGCATCCCTAGATTTTATATCACTTGGGAATATTGTGGAGCTAGGGCCTGCCAGTTGAAAACCATTAA
>NW_020871323.1:100537-103037 GCF_003789085.1 Penaeus vannamei | reverse complement strand
TATTATCTTTATCATTGTAATCATTATTATTATCATTATGATTATGATTATAAGAATTATGATGATTATTATAAACATTATCATTAAATATCATCATTGTTATTATGACTATTGTCCTTTATTTTAACTTTATTATCATTATGATGATAATAATGATTATTATTATTATCATATTTTGTTATGGTTATTGTCATAATTCTGTCAACATTTTTATGGTGATTATGTTATATACTCCTATTTGCAATTATTGTTTTTACTGTTTTATTGTTTTTACCGGTGCTATTGTTATTACAAATATAATCTCTAACACTAACAATTGTTATTATCGTTATTAGTTTTATGGTTGCTATTATTATTACTGTTTTTGTTGTTGTAGTTAGCTTTATGCTTGGAATTACTGTTATGATTATATTTATATCATTTTCATAAACTAAATCACTTTTAAAACTATTATCATTGAAATTATTCTAACTACTATTACCTCTACTGGTATTAACAAATATACTTCTACTTTAAACATTCTCTTTAATGCTATTGTAGCGGTTGCTATTCTTACTACACTTCATTTTTATAGCAACCATTTCTTAGTAGAGTTACTTTTACCATCATTATATATTGAGTTCAGCGTTAATCATGATCCCTTACTAAAATATCTATTAACATTTATGATTATGTTTATGAAATTTGTTAAAAATGTGATTTTTTTTTTTTTTTTTTTTTTTTTTTGCTGTCACTTTGTCTTTAAAATCATCAGTAATCTATTATTTACGTTTTTATTTAGTTATGATTTTTTTGTACAAGTGTAGTTGTCACCGTGCTTAGTGTTTACTAGTGTTCTCAGTGAAATAAAATGATTTTGTTGCTTGTGTTTCGTATGTAGTTTGAAGTTTATATCTTATCTTTTGGTGAGTCAAGAAGCACACGTTAAAAATTATTCATGTATTTTTTTTTATCACAGAATAAAGACACATCAGCGTGATAAACAGTGACATCGATCTGGTTGAAGGAAACATGGTTCCGGTAAACAACCAAACAGGCTTGATGGCTGGTTGATCGAGTGCGGACTTTACTCATCCTGCTTCAACACCTCCTCCTCCTCGTCCTCGTCCTCGTCCTCCTCCTCCTCCTCCTCCTACGCCTGCGCCTTCTCCTCACTACTGCTTCTTGGAGAATATGGTGAGGATGCCGTCGGAGGAGAGCGTGGCTTCGATAGACTCCGGGATGACGTTGTCGGGCACGATGAAGCGCCGGAGGAAGCTGTGGGAGGACGTCTTGACCCCCTCCTGGCGTGTCCCGCGTCCCTCCACCACCAGGATGTTCTCGGACGTGATCATGACCTTCACTTCGCCGTTCATGAAGTCCAGGACGTCGAGCACGATCTGTCGTGTGAAGGAAGTTCGAAATGATTGATAAAATAATAGAATATATGTGTTTACTCAGAGTAGATGAGTAGCATCAGAATTTTATAAATCACTTAGTTCTTGTGACTTACAGCAAACGGAATCGTATTAACGGAGCGATGATGTTACCAACTAGTCGAATAAATAATGACGCCAATCTGTTCCTTCCCCTACCTTCTGGAACTGAGCGTCCTCTTTGACGCTGACCGCCTGGTTCTCCAGCTTGATGGTCTTCTGCCGAAGGCGCCTGTAGATCGTCATGTGATCCTCCTTCGAATCCTTCTCGGTGGATTTCATCACGACCTCCGTAACGGACGACTGGAAGTCCTGGCGGGAGTCTTGGAAGTAGGGATCGCTGAGGAAACTTCCCTTCTTGTTCACCGGAAGTACTCTGTCCTCGCCGGGTTTCTGGACGACGGCCTCCTTCGTCACCTCCTTCTTCGTGTCTGTGGTCTTCTCGACGGTGACTTGCTGCTGCTGCGTCACCTGGTCAAAGACAGACGCTTGCTAATCAGTCTTTGATATCAACAATTAAAGGATACATCTTATTCAATATATTTGCCGAAAACACAGCGACTGGTAGCAAAGGACAATGCAGTTTTCGCTGGCTTCGATCCTCTTACCTTCTTGGGAGCCGTGATGGTGAGGATGCCGTCGGCCGACATCACAGCGGTCACCGAGTTCACCTGGATGTTCTCCGAGAGGATGAACGTCTTCTTGCACCTTTTGGTCGAGGTGACTCCACCCTCCTGCCTGTCCACGCGCCCTTCCACCACCACCTCCCGCTCCTGCACGACCTTGACCGTCACTTCTCCTCCGTTGGCGAAGTCTTGTACGTCTACAACGAACTGGAGAAATACAACGCATGCTATAATAACACCGACGCGGATACAGGACGCCCAGAATTCATGGTATCAGAAGGACGAACGTAAATCCTTTCCTGCACTCACTTTTCGGACTTGCTCGCTCTCCTTCTCGGTGATGGCCTGCGTCTCCTCCCTCAACTCGCGCTGACGGACCGTCCTGTACGTGGTCATGACGTCGACGGTGGAAGTCTCGATGTTCAGCTTCTTCAGGATCTGTATAACAGCTGTCTGGAA
>NW_020871323.1:78037-83037 GCF_003789085.1 Penaeus vannamei | reverse complement strand
TGATTTCTTTTGTGATGCGTTTTGCTTCAGTTTTAATGGAGTTTTCAGCAGTATTTGCCTCGACATTTCCTTCCTGCAAAACAATAACTTTATACAATATTTACGTAGTGTGATTTTTTTTTTTATTTTATTCATTGGTGATTACTCCTAGCAAAAGATATATCAATAAAAGTGCTTGATTAGAACATACCTTAAACATCACAGTGACTGTGAGGATGCCATCTAAAGACATGACAGAAGTGATTTTAGTAAACTGTGGAAGAGAGAAGCGGCGTCTGAAGGAGTGAGAGGTTTCGGATGAGGTTCCTTCTTCCTTCTTCACCACAAGTCCCTCGATGACCAACTCCTTCTCATCAACGACCTTCGCTTGTACATCTCCACTCATGAAATCATGAACGTCCATAATTATCTGGAAATAATAGGTAGCTTTTTTATACCTACTTTTGAATGTTATTTGGGGAATCGTGGTAGTAATTTATTTAGTAATAATATTGATATTACTCAAAATGACACAAAAGTAACAATGACAATAAACTAACCTTCATACAAGACTTGTCTGATGTGACGATAGCGGCCTGATTCTCTTCCCTCAGATCGCGAGACCGAAGCTGCCTGTAGCGTTCCAGGATATCGGTGTGACGGAGGTCAGTGTCGTCCTCAAAGTTGACTTGATTGCACCTGCCCAACACCTGCCTGAGAGCGGCACTGAAGTCTCGGTGAGCGTCGAGGAAGAATGAGTCTTGGAAGAAGTTTCCTCTTTTGGTGATGAGCAAGAGTTCTTCTGGCGAATCTCTCTGAATCCTCCTTGTTCCTTTCAAGGATTCGATAGCTTCTGCAGACTCTTCTGCAATTGTCGTGGATGAAGTATTTGTGTCTGTTGGCTGGATTCTTTGGTTTCAGTCGTTTCTTCTAGGTTCAGCTGCCCGACACTATCGACGGCTTCCTCTTCATGGGTACAATCTCTGGATAACTGAAGGGAATTTGTGCAACTCTCAATGGCTGCCGACTGAGTCCTTTTGCTGTCGAGTGTTTCCTCAGGGATTGTTTGGTGATTAAAGTTCTCTTGAACTGCTGACTCGTTCTCATACTTATTTTGCCAAGAAAATTGTGCAAGTTCCTCGTCAATAGTATTGGACCTTTCTTGCACAGACACGGCATCATCAGTAACATCGAAGATGGTTGCACAGATATCTGACTGACACATTCTGTGCCTCAGCAACAGTTTCGTGTGAGTCTTCCCCATCAAGAATGTCAACAGATTCCTGGGAATCTTGGAGATCAAGAATTTCAACAGATGAGCCTTTCACTTCAAGAATATCAACAGATCCCTGTGAATCTTTCATCAGAATGTCAATATCTTCCTGCGACTCTGTAAGATCAAGAATTTCAATAGCTTCTGAGCCTTTCACTTCAACAATGTCAGAAGATTCCTGTGAGTTTTTCAGATCCTGAATATCAATAGCCTGCTGAGAGTCTTCAAGATGAAGGACTTCTGCAGTTTCGGAATCGTTTTCATCTTCGGGGATGACAGACAGAAGAGAATCCTGGGAGGAAGTTCCAAAGTCACGAGAGGCAGACAAATTGCCAGACGTTTCAGTCATGGCGATCGAACTTCGGCGACACAGGAAGCATCTGAAATTCTGCAAACTCGGAGCAAGACTGCATTTCATCAGACAAAAGTTGAAGAATCAGCCAGCCCTTTTGCAGGTACAATAGATTCTTTGTTGTCAATAGTTTCTTTGCTTTGATTTTCACTTTCTACAAAGTCGAAATCAGTATCATGACTCGATGTTGCTGCAGAATCAGTCAACAGGACTTCTCGTGCTGTCTCAGATTCCACCGAGTGACTCATTTCTTCAGATGAGATCGGAATCTTTACATCTTCAATGCTCGTATCTTCTGCCACAGAGTCCATGCAGTCATGTGTGGCTTTGCTTTCTTTTTCACATTCCTCATGGAGGGAGATGGTTTCATCAGCTGGGAATAGCGAGCGTTGAACTTGAGAGGATTTTTGAACTTCCTCAACAGACCTGATCACTTTGTGTTCCTCCGGTTCTTCTGCCTGTTAAACAATTTAAATATTAGCTTAAAAATTATACTTGATCTTATAAACAGAAACACGAGTGTGTGTGAGTGCGTACGTGAGTATGTGTGTCAGGGAAAGAGGGTGCTTGTGAGTGTCTGCGATGTGCACGTTTTTATTTGTAACATCTTTTTGTATTCTTAGTAACTGACATTTTCATCTTTGTAACATATAGCATAAGTAATTGTTATCTCCAGATAATCCTTACATACCATTTTTGAAGCGCTGATTGTAAGAATGCCATCTGAAGACATGATGCACGTGATGGCTGTCATGTCAATATGCTCTGGCAAGGAGAAGCGGCGTCGGAAGGAGTAGGAGGACACGGATGAGCTTCCTTCTTCTCTCCTCTCCACACGACCCTCCACCACCACCTCCGTCTCGCCCGCCACCTTCACCTTCAGATCCCCGTTCATGAAGTCTTGGACGTCCAACACGATCTATGAAAATTTATGTATATTAAACAATAGCCATAATGCTTACATCTGGGTATCATATTTGAATCAATAAATGTTCACATGAAGAACCCACATGTAAACAGTTGCAGGTAGATTGAAAAAAATATTGGGATTTAATTGATCTTCAAAAGGCGTTTAAACAAATTGTATTAGTAAGAGTGATTCTTGAACTTACCTTGTAACTAGTGTTGTCGGACGTGACGATAAAGACTTGGGTCTCTTCCTTCAATTCGGGATCGAAGCTGTCTGTAGCGGTCCAGGATATCGCTGTGACTAAGGCCAAGGAAGTCCTCACTGTGTGTCACTTCGCTGTCTTCGCTGACCCACTTCCTCAGGACCTCTCTGATGGCAGCGTCGAATTCTTGGCGGACATCGAGGAAGAAGGAGTCCTGGACGAAGCTTCCCCTTCGAACGATGGGCAAGATTTCCTCGCCCAGTTTGATGGCTTCAGTCGAATCAGATTCTGATTGCACAGTTGCTTGTTCCTGTTGTTCAGAAACTGAATCATCATAAGAGGCTTTTTCAACGACTGTCGATTCAAGAGTTTCAGCCAATCGCATGAGTTCATGATCCTGAATATTGGCAACGTCTCCACGAACAGAAGCAGTTGTAGACTCATCCACAGACGGATTTTGGCAGATCTTGGACTTCAAAACTTCCTTGGATTCAGCAGGAAATTCGAATTCTTTCTTCAGCTTTCTCGTCTTGTTCTCGTAAGTGTTTTCGTTCACCCAAACTCCATCTGATCCACATTAACAAGATTCTCGTGAACAGAGATATTTTTCTCCGTCGTGGACGAAACTGCTTCGGGTGTTGAGTCTTGAGCTGTTGATGATTCCTTCCTTTCCTCGGTCGCGGAGAAGTTAACGAGTGAGTTTTGCTGTGGTTCTCCTGCCTGAATGAGACAAGAACAGGGTCATGTAGAGATTTAATATAATGTTACATGCAGTGTGATTAACATTTCAGGTCTATATTTTTTAAAGCATGATTGTGTAATGTAAACATATTGGGTTTATTAAGTTCTCTTAACATGAAAAGTAAGTTATTTACCGTTTTGAGAGCAGTTATTGTGAGGATGCCATCCGAAGACATGACAGAAGTGATGCGTGTCATGTCAGTGCTGTGAGGCAGGGCAAAGCGGCGTCTGAAGGACCGTGTCGAGACGGACGACCCTCCTTCCTCCTCCTCGCGCGCCCTTCCACCACCAGCTCCTCGTCGACGACTTTCACCTTGACGTCTCCGCGCATGAAGTCATGCACGTCCAGCACGATCTATGAGATTGAAATTGAATTGAATTTGCTTTTTTTTTTAAGTTAATGAAAATATGGTCAAAATATAGTGATAGGACTGATGATTATCAATAATAACAATGTTGAAAGTGACAACAATGATAATAACACTAACAATGAAAATAATGGCATTGATAATGATATGAATATTGATAATTGCAATAATGATAGTAATGATAATGAAAGCAATAATGGTGATAATGAGAAAAAAAAGAAAGAACAAGCAGAATGAATCGGATAATGATGAAGCCCATAATAGTATGTGAAGATATTCTGCGACCCTCAGTGAAGTTGTGCATATCAAGTATAGATAATCGTGTACCAAGAGAAAAACATCAAATACTTTGTAATCAATGAAAATATCTTGAATACTTTAGGCAATGCCGAGTGCTGATACACAGAGGGGGACTGACCTTGAGGCTGGCACTGTCTGACGAGACGCAGAAGGCCTGGTTCTCTTCCCTCATGTTTCGAGATCGAAGCTGCCTGTAGCGGCTCAGGATGTCACTGTGACTGACATCGCCTGTCAGCGTGAGGTCGGAGTCGTCGCATTTCTTCAAGATTTCCCTGACGGAGGCGTCGAAGTCTCGGCGAATGTCGGAGAAGAACGAGTCTTGCAAGAAGCTTCCTCTCCTCGCGATGGCCAAGGAATCGTCTTGCGAACTGCCAAGAGTTTCCTTTGCTTCCAGCGAGTCGGAAATTCTTGTGGAAGCAAAATCTGAGATCACAGACGACTGCTTCTGTGATGATTTTGGGTGTTGCTTGAGATACTGGAAGCTGCAGTTTGGGTCTTGTTCTCGTCGATCTTCTCCTGATGGCATCGTGGATTTGCGTTCCTCCTGTTGGGCTGTGTGGGACGTTCTCTGGCCAGACGACGCTTCCTCAGAAACTCCCGAGGTCGTCGAGGAAGTTGAGCTGTGAACTTCTGCATTGTGCGTTTCCTTGACGCTAATGGGGATGACAGTCGTCTTCTGTTGTGTTTCAGTCTCCTGTTGGTTAGGATGGCGTATTTACCATGCGAATGCCTTCTACATTTTAATGAAGTCAGTTTTTATAACATCAGAAAAGCGTTGATATAGTAAAGAGGAGCTAGGACAATACCTTCTTGGTCACAGTGATTGTGAGGATGCCATCTGACGACATGACAGCGTGATGGATGTCATGTCAGTG
>NW_020871323.1:61364-77937 GCF_003789085.1 Penaeus vannamei | reverse complement strand
GCTATATTTGAGTATGCCGCTAATGACCTTCGATGTTGACGCGGCAGAAAAGTTTCATAAATCCAAGAAATTATGATAAAGAAAATAACATCATGATGATAATGATAATAATGGTTCGTGCTTCTTTACGGAATCGTATATGCATGGTTTCTTTTTCTTTTGAATAATAAATCATATGAAACAATAATGACAACCATTTGTTGCTGCCTTGTTTGATAATCAAAAAAGACTAAAGAAGTCATGAAAAATATATAAACTTCGTTTCACTGCCAATTTTGGAACAATGTGCCTTAACAAACTTCACTGATTGTGAACATGATGTGACTAGATTATCAATTAGCAAAAAGTATGTTTTTTTGAGAACTGAGCAATATGCTGTCACCTTTAGTAACTATTACAACCCTAGAATCCAGATGATATTTCTTTCTCTTATCCGTCATTAGTCGTTAGTCGGGGCGTCGGATTCCTCCTAACTGGGGCGTTGGGGCCAGCCTTCGGAGAACCATAGAAGTAAGGCAAGAAACGCATGTAATCATGTCAAACCCATTTACTGAAAGGCGCAGTGTGGCCAACCCGAGAAAGGCTCTGTTCTGTTCTCCTTTGAACTCATTTATTGGATTTATTCATTATTATATCTAATAATTTTCACTGTGTCAGTCGATGATCTCCTGTAACTGCTTTTTTATTTTTTTTTTTTTTTTTTTTTTTTTAGTGTTTCGGCCTTTGCATTTTGATTGATAAAAAACTATCAGATGATCATGCCTATCGGAAAATAGGATCAGGGTAATTGTACACCAGAGTAAGGTAACGTTTTATTTGCATATACAAATAAACTTTTTCTTCAAAATAACATATGTAAGTACTTGTAGTAAGGAATGTGATTTCAGAAAAATACACTCTAAGACTTTCACTCTAATATTGCGTCGCATAAGAGCGATGGTAGCGGGAGCGAGAGCCGGTGCTGAAGGCCCGAGAACTGGCTCCTTCCCAATCCGCGAGGGAGTCCTTCGCATCCTTGTCCTCCCACCCGCCAGCTGTGTCCACGTGGGGCTTCCTCTCGCTGCAAAATCCCCTTGCGCTGTAGCCGCTTGCTCTCTTCCTGCAGGTGATCGTCAGGATTCCGTCCGAGGACAACACGCAGCTGATGGCGTCTCGCTCGACGAGCTCAGGCAAGGCGAAGCGACGCACGAAGCTCACTCGGGACACTCTGCCTCCGTCCTGCCTCTCTGCTTGACCCTCCACCAGCAGCTCCTTGCCCTTCACCAACTGCACTGTCACGTCGCCCTTCATGAAGTCAAACACGTCCATCACGATCTGAAAAGGTAGAAAAAAATTATTTAGATAACTAGCTATTCAGTCTTAATTGAAAGAAGGATTCCAAATGTGATATAAAACAGGCTTTAGTAAGAAGCAGTTTCACACCCACCTTGTGCGAGTCCTGATCGTCCAAGATGCCAACAGCCTGATTTTCCAACTTGAGGTCGCGTTGACGCAGACGTCTGTAGTTGTGCATGGCGTCGCTTCGACAGGTCCATTCACTGGCCTTTTCCAGCACTTCTCTCACCGCCTGGCTGAAGCTGTTACGGACATTTGCGAAGCAATAGTCTTCAGCAAACACACCTCTCCTCTCTATGTGCAAAACCCTGGTTTCCATAGAAAGGCTTGGAATGTTATACTTGAAATCCTTACTGCTGTCATTTGTCATCTTTGTCTCCTTGTTGAACATGTGTCCACCTTCAAACTCTTCGTCATCGTCTTGGAAAGTGACTCGGTAATGGTTATTGGATTGTTTGGCAAAAGCTCTTAATTCCTCGTCATCAGAAGATGAATCTCTCTTCTTCAGATATTCCTCGGCGAGACGATGTCCATTTCTAAATTTCCTTGAAACCGTTGCCTCGACATCGTCCATGTCTTCTACATCAATCGAAAAATGTTTTCGATTATGGCCCTCCTGCGGAACACAAAGTTATGTATATTCTTTGATGCGATTGTTTCTAGAATGTATTCTAGACAAACGCCTCTGTATGTATATTGAACATGTTGTGTGTTTGCAGTTCTAGTTATGTCTATTCTCTTTACTCCCTCAAATAAACACAGTACTGGACACAGAAACTTTCCTATACATATTTATATAACAATATATTCGTGTATGAACTTCCGAACGTATATACAGATAACCTACCTTCTTGGAGCCAAAATTTTAAGCACACCGTCAGAAGACATGACTGAAATGACAGCCTCAAGCTCAATGTCTCCAGGAACAACGAAGCGCCGAAGGAACCGCTTGCTGGACTTGGAACCGTCTTCCTTCTTCTCCAAGTGACCTTCGACCACCAACTCTCGCTCGTTCACAGCCTTCACGCTGATCTCTCCAACGTCCATAAAGTCGTGAACATCAATGACAAACTGAAAAAGAAGAAAATACATGACAAAGGTTCATTCAGGCAATGAGTTATCATGATGTTTCAAATAACATTTCTTGGCAGAGAAACAGATTATATAATTAGTCTATGTCTGTACCTTATAATGGCGTTCATCTTCCGAGGACGTCACAGCCTGAGTGTCTTCCCTCATATTTCGTGCTCGTAGTTTCCTGTAGCAAGTCATCTCGTCACCGCAGGACTTCTCTCCCCATCTGCTCAGGATTTCCCTAACGGCCTTCTGGAAATCCTCCCTTGTGTCTCGGAAGAAGTAATGGGAGAAGAAGTGTCCTTTCCTCGTGATAGGAAAAGATTTCTCTGTGAAGTTAGATAGAGAACCACTCGCCAAACGAGAGGACGTTCCCATAATTGCGTCTTCGGTGACGTTATACTTATTAGTTTCTTGAGACTCCCTGCCACTTTCTTGTCCAAAGCGTCTCAGTCTATCGCTGTCCTCGAAACTGCAATCAAGATAAGGCGTCTTTGTTCCCGACGTGAAATCTCGAGGGAAATGACGAGTTTCCTCGGACTGAGACGTCATATACTCGTTCAGTCCATTTTGGTTTTCATTCTTGGTCTCAAGCAGACGTTTTTCAGCAGGAAGTGAAGGTGATTTCGAGTGAATGATTTCTTTAGTGAGGCTGCGTTTTGCTTCAGTTTTAATGGAGTTTTCAGCAGTATTTGCCTCGACATTTCCTTCCTGCAAAACAATAACTTAATACAATATTTGCGTAGTGTTTTTTTTATCTTTATTCATAGGTGATTACTCCTAGCAAAAGGTATATCAATAATAGGACTTGATTAGAACATACCTTAAACATCACAGTGACTGTGAGGATGCCATCTAAAGACATGACAGAAGTGATTTTAGTAAACTGTGGAAGAGAGAAGCGGCGTCTGAAGGAGTGAGAGGTTTCGGATGAGGTTCCTTCTTCCTTCTTCACCACAAGTCCCTTGATGACCAACTCCTTCTCATCAACGACTTCGCTTGTACATCTCCACTCATGAAATCATGAACGTCCATAATTATCTGGAAATAATAGGTAGCTTTTTATACCTACTTTTGGAATGTTCTTTGAGGAATCATAGTAGTAATTTATTTAGTAATAATATTGATATTACTCAAAATGACACGAAAAGTAACAACAATAATGTCGACTAACCTTCATACAAGTGTCTGATGTGACGATAGCGGCCTGATTCTCTTCCCTCAGATCGCGAGACCGAAGCTGCCTGTAGCGTTCCAGGATATCGGTGTGGCGGAGGTCAGTGTCGTCCTCAAAGTTGACTTGATTGCACCTGCCCAACACCTGCCTGAGAGCGGCACTGAAGTCTCGGTGAGCGTCGAGGAAGAATGAGTCTTGGAAGAAGTTTCCTCTTTTGGTGATGAGCAAGAGTTCTTCTGGCGAATCTCTGTGAATCCTTCTTGTTCCTTTCAAGGATTCGATAGCTTCTGCAGACTCTTCTGCAATTGTCTTAGATGAAGTATTTGTATCTGTTGGCTGGATTCTTTGGTTTCAGTCGTTTCTTCTAGGTTCAGCTGCCCGACACTATCGACGGCTTCCTCTTCATGGGTACAATCTCTGGATAACTGAAAGGAATTTGTGCAACTCTCAATGGCTGCCGACTGAGTCCTTTTGCTGTCGAGTGTTTCCTCAGGGATTGTTTGGATTAAAGTTCTCTTGAACTGCTGAGTCGTTCTCATACTTATTTTGCCAAGAAAATTGTGCAAGTTCCTCGTCAATAGTATTGGACCTTTCTTGCACAGACACGGCATCATCAGTAACATCGAAAATGGTTGAAGGCTTTGAGTTCTGACCTGACACATTCTGAGCCTCAGCAACAGTTTCGTGTGAGTCTTTCCCCATCAAGAATGTCAACAGATTCCTGGGAATCTTGGAGATCAAGAATTTCAACAGATGAGCCTTTCACTTCAAGAATATCAACAGATCGCTGTGAATCTTTTACATCAAGAATGTCAATATCTTCCTGCGACTCTGTAAGATCAAGAATTTCAATAGCTTCTGAGCCTTTCACTTCAACAATGTCAGAAGATTCCTGTGAGTTTTTCAGATCCTGAATATCAATAGCCTGCTGAGAGTCTTCAAGATGAAGGACTTCTGCAGTTTCGGAATCGTTTTCATCTTCGGGAATGGCAGACAGAAGAGAATCCTGGGAGGAAGTTCCAAAGTCACGAGAGGCAGACAAATTGCCAGACGTTTCAGTCATGGCGATCGAACTTCGGCGACACAAGGAAGCATCTGAAATTCTGCAAACTCGGAGCAAGACTGCATTTCATCAGACACAAAAGTTGAAGAATCAGCCAGCCCTTTTGCAGGTACAATAGATTCTTTGTTGTCAATAGTTTCTTTGCTTTGATTTTCACTTTCTACAAAGTCGAAATCAGTATCATGACTCGATGTTGCTGCAGAATCAGTCAACAGGACTTCTCGTGCTGTCTCAGATTCCACGAGTGACTCATTTCTTCAGATGAGATCGGAATCTTTACATCTTCAATGCTCGTATCTTCTGCCACAGAGTCCATGCAGTCATGTGTGGCTTTGCTTTTTTTCACATTCCTCATGGAGGGAGATGGTTTCATCAGCTGGGAATAGCGAGCGTTGAACTTGAGAGGATTTTTGAACTTCCTCAACAGACCTGATCACTTTGTGTTCCTCCGGTTCTTCTGCCTGTTAAACAATTTAAATATTAGCTTAAAATTATACTTGATCTTATAAACAGAAACACGAGTGTGTGTGAGTGCGTACGTGAGTATGTGTATCAGGGAAAGAGGGTGCTTGTGAGTGTCTGCGATGTGCACGTTTTTATTTGTAACATCTTTTTGTATTCTTAGTAACTGACATTTTCATCTTTGTAACATATAGCATAAGTAATTGTTATCTCCAGATAATCCTTACATACCATTTTTGAAGCGCTGATTGTAAGAATGCCATCTGAAGACATGATGCACGTGATGGCTGTCATGTCAATATGCTCTGGCAAGGAGAAGCGGCGTCGGAAGGAGTAGGAGGACACGGATGAGCTTCCTTCTTCTCTCCTCTCCACACGACCCTCCACCACCACCTCCGTCTCGCCCGCCACCTTCACCTTCAGATCCCCGTTCATGAAGTCTTGGACGTCCAACACGATCTATGAAAATTTATGTATATTAAACAATAGCCATAATGCTTACATCTGGATATCATATTTGAATTAATAAATGTTCACATGAAGAACCCACATGTAAAACAGTTAAAAAAATATTGGGGTTTAATTGATCTTTAAAAGGCTTTAAATAAATTGTATTAGTAAGAGAGATTGTTGAACTACTTACCTTGTAACTAGTGTTGTCGGACGTGACGATAAAGACTTGGGTCTCTTCCTTCAATTCGTGGGATCGAAGCTGTCTGTAGCGGTCCAGGATATCGCTGTGACTAAGGCCAAGGAAGTCCTCACTGTGTGTCGCTTCGCTAACCCACTTCCCCAGGACCTCTCTGATGGCAGCGTCGAATTCTTGGCGGACATCGAGGAAGAAAGAGTCCTGGACGAAGCTTCCCCTTCGAACGATGGGCAAGATTTCCTCGCCCAGTTTGATGGCTTCAGTCGAATCAGATTCTGATTGCACAGTTGCTTGTTCCTGTTGTTCAGAAACTGAATCATCATAAGAGGCTTTTTCAACGACTGTCGATTCAAGAGTTTCAGCCAATCGCATGAGTTCATGATCCTGAATATTGGCAACGTCTCCACGAACAGAAGCAGTTGTAGACTCATCACAGACGGATTTTGGCAGATCTTGGACTTCAAAACTTCCTTGGATTCAGCAGGAAATTCGAATTCTTTCTTCAGCTTTCTCGTCTTGTTCTCGTAAGAGTGTTTTCGTTCACACCCAAACTCCATCTGATCCACATTAACAAGTTTCTCGTGAACAGAGATTTTTCTCCGTCGTGGACGAAACTGCTTCGGGTGTTGAGTCTTGAGCTGTTGATGATTCCTTCCTTTCTCGGTCGCGGAGAAGTTAACGAGTGAGTTTTGCTGTGGTTCTCCTGCCTGAATGAAACAAAAACAGGGTCATGTAGAGACTTGATATAATGTTACATTGCAGTGTGATTAACATTCAGGTCTATATTTTTAAGCATGATTATGTAATGTAAACATAGGTTTATTAAGTTATCTTAACATGAAAAGTAAGTTATTTACCGTTTTGAGAGCAGTTATTGTGAGGATGCCATCCGAAGACATGACAGAAGTGATGCGTGTCATGTCAGTGCTGTGAGGCAGGGCAAAGCGGCGCTGAAGGACCGTGTCGAGACGGACGACCCTCCTTCCTCCTCCGCGCGCCCTTCCACCACCAGCTCCTCGTCGACGACTTTCACCTTGACGTCTCCGCGCATGAAGTCATGCACGTCCAGCACGATCTATGAGATTGAAATTGAATTGAATTTGCTTTTTTTTAAGTTAATGAAAATATGGTCAAAATATAGTGATAGGACTGATGATTATCAATAATAACAATGTTGAAAGTGACAATGATAATAACACTAACAATGAAAATAATGGCATTGATAATGATATGAATATTGATAATTGCAATAATGATAGTAATGATAATGAAAGCAATAATGGTGATAATGAGAAAAAAAAGAAAGAAGCAGAATGAATCGGATAATGATGAAGCCCATAATAGTATGTGAAGATATTCTGCGACCCTCAGTGAAGATGTGCATATCAAGTATAGATAATCGTGTACCAAGAGAAAAACATCAAATACTTTGTAATCAATGAAAATATCTTGAATACTTTAGGCAATGCCGATGCTGATACACAGAGAGGGGACTGACCTTGAGGCTGGCACTGTCTGACGAGACGCAGAAGGCCTGGTTCTCTTCCCTCATGTTTCGAGATCGAAGCTGCCTGTAGCGGCTCAGGATGTCACTGTGACTGACATCGCCTGTCAGCGTGAGGTCGGAGTCGTCGCATTTCTTCAAGATTTCCCTGACGGAGGCGTCGAAGTCTCGGCGAATGTCGGAGAAGAACGAGTCTTGCAAGAAGCTTCCTCTCCTCGCGATGGCCAAGGAATCGTCTTGCGAACTGCCAAGAGTTTCCTTTGCTTCCAGCGAGTCGGAAATTCTTGTGGAAGCAAAATCTGAGATCACAGACGACTGCTTCTGTGATGATTGTTGGGTGTTGCTTGAGATACTGGAAGCTGCAGTTTGGGTCTTGTTCTCGTCGATCTTCTCCTGATGGCATCGTGTGGATTTGCGTTCCTCCTGTTGGGCTGTGTGGGACGTTCTCTGGCCAGACGACGCTTCCTCAGAAACTCCCGAGGTCGTCGAGGAAGTTGAGCTGTGAACTTCTGCATTGTGCGTTTCCTTGACGCTAATGGGGATGACAGTCGTCTTCTGTTGTGTTTCAGTCTCCTGTTGGTTATGATTGGCGTATTTACCATGCGAATGCCTTCTACATTTTAATGAAGTCAGTTTTATAACATCAGAAAAGCGTTGATATAGTACAAGAGGAGCTAGGACAATACCTTCTTGGTCACAGTGATTGTGAGGATGCCATCTGACGACATGACAGGCGTGATGGATGTCATGTCAGTGGACTCAGGCAAGGAAAAGCTGCGTCTGAAGGTGCGCGAGGACCCGGCCGAAAGGGCCTCCACCAGCAGCTCCTTCTCGCCCATCAGCTTCACCTTCACATCTCCATCCAAAAGTCATGCATGTCCAACACGATCTGTGACATGATTCACGTATCAGTAAACAAAACAAGTTTTTCATTCGCCATAAACGTAAGAATTATTGGTTATATTTTTCAACATAGATAAATTGGATAAGAGTGTAGTCTTCATGCTACTTACCTTATAACTACTATTATCCGAAGTGACTGTAACGGCCTGGTTGTCACTCCACAGGTTCCGCGATCGCAGCTGTCTGTAGCGGCCCAGTCTGTCGCTGCGGTGGAAGTCGTCATCATCCCAGAAGTCCGCCAGCTGGAGGTCGGCGTCATTCCAGCCGTTGAGGACCTTCCTGATGGAGGCGTCGAAATTGCGGTGTATACCGGAGAAGAATGAGTCCTGGAAGAAGTCTCCCCTTCGAGTGATGGGCAAGAGAGTGTCCCTCGAACCGCGGTGAAGTCTAGAGGAATCAGCTGTTCCTTTGGTCCCAAAATGGCATGAACAAGTTTCTTTTCGTGCAGAAGACGAGTGTTCTGAGTCTGTGCTAAGACTTGACTGTGTAGTTTCCGATTCGTCCTTTGATGCCATTTGTGTTCGAGTTTGGCTGACTTTCTCACAGTTATTCAAAGTGGAAGTCTGAGTGATGATATTTTCCTTTGTAGTTTCCGTTTTCTGTGAGGTAAAATTAACATTAGTATCAATATATATTGTTTTTTTACTTATACAACATTATTTTTTAAATATACAAATTGATTAGGAGAAAATCTTGACTCACCATTTTTGGCGCAGTGATTGTGAGGATTCCATCTGTGGACAGACGGACGTGATCGCTGCCATGTCTGTGTGTCGAGGCAAAGAGAAGTAGCGTCTGAAGGAGTGTGACGAGACGGACAGGCTTCCTTCCTCCTTCTCTCCACGTGTCCTTCCACCAACAGCTCCTCCTCGTCCAACACCTTCACTCTCACATCTCCTTCCAGAAAGTCATGCACGTCCAGCACAATCTGGGAAACAGAATTTATATGCTATGATTTTAGCTCTTTGTGGACTTGCTCTGCGATTTACACACTAGTTAACCGTGTCTTGTTTAACAGACAGTTGTTATATCGACTCACCTTGACTTTTTTGTCAGATGTGACTGTGACAGCCTGGTTCTCTTCCTTGAGGTTGCGAGATCGAAGCTGTCTGTATCGGTCCATAATATCCTCCCGGCGGAAGTCTTTCGCTTGGAAATCGTCGCCACTCCATCTGGCCAACACCTCCCTGACGGAGGAGTCAAAGTCCTTGTGTGTGTCCGAGAAAAACGCGTCTTGGAAGAAGCTTCCTCTGCGACTGATGGGAGGAACACACCCCACGCCCTGCTGCTTGACCTTGCCTGCGCGAGCACTTTTCGCGGGCGTGGAGGAGACTGTCACGTCGTAGGACTTTTCCATCTGAATGGGCGCCATTTTCAAAAGAGGAATATGTATACACTTGTGCTATGACTTGAGAGGAGATCGTTGGAGGTGCACGTGCGCTTGTGAACTGAAGGTAGTTGGGAGGACAGCAAACATATATACCGTTTGGCGAGTGCGAGCGTGTGACGTGGCAAGGGCGTCACTTGGCAGGAGCAGCTGTTGCGCGGCTGCCAAAGTCCAGAGATGTGAGTAAACAGGCGTGACTCGGGTCCAGCATCAGCGTTGGCGGCTTCGGTACGACTGACGCAGCATTGCTTTGCCAAACTGCTTAATCGCTGGATATTTCGGGAATTTCGCAAAAATCTTTTCGAATACGTTTATTTTTAACTTGATCTAAGTCATTTTAGCTGGAATTGTTTACATAAACGTAGATATACACATCCAAGTACGTGCACCCACATACATGTATATATAGATATATAAATATGTCATATATATATATATATATATATATATATATATATATATATGTATTATATATATGTGTTGTGTGTGTGTGTATATATTTGTATATATATGTATATATATATATATATATATATATATATATATATATATATATATATATATATATATATTATATATATATATATATATTATATATTATATATATATATATATATATATATATATATATATATATATATATATATATATATATATATATATATATATATATATATATATACATATATATATATATATATATATATATATATACATATATATATATATATATAATAAATATATATATATATATAATATATATATATATATAATATATATATATATATATATATATATTATATATATATATTATATATATATATATATATATATATATATATATATATATGTAAATATATATATATATATATATATATATATATATATATATATATATATATATATATGTGTGTGTGTGTGTGTGTGTGTGTGTGTGTGTGTGTGTGTGTGTGTGTGTGTGTGTGTGTCCCATATATATATATATATATATACCATATATATATATATATATATATATATATATATATATATAGTATATGTGCATATATGTATATATATATATATATATATATATATATATATATATATATATATATATAACTTCATTGATTGTGAACATGATGTGACTAGATTATTAACTAGCAAAAATATGTGTTTTGGAGAACTGAGCAATATGCTGTCACCTTAAGTAACTATTACAACCCTAGAATCCAGATGATATTTCTTTCTCTTATCCGTCATTAGTCGTTAGTCGGGGCGTCGGATTCCTCCTAACTGGGGCGTTGGGCCAGCCTTCGGAGAACCATAGAAGTAAGGCAAGAAACGCATGTAATCATGTCAAACCCATTTACTGAAAGGCGCAGTGTGGCCAACCCGAGAAAGGCTCTGTTCTCTTCTCCTTTGAACTCATTTATTAGATTTATTCATTATTATATCTAATAATTTTCACTGTGTCAGTCGATGATCTTCCTGTAACTGCTGAAGGTAGTGATGGGCAAATCGGTCATTTTTAGACCTGACTTATCACCATTCTTTTCTTCGCTTATCCCCCCCCCCTTTTTTTCTTTTCTTTTTTTAGTGTTTCGGCCTTTGCATTTTGATTGATAAAAAAACTATCAGATGATCATGCCTATCGGAAAATAGGATCAGGGTAATTGTACACCAGAGTAAGTTAACGTTTTATTTGCATATACAAATAAACTTTTTCTTCAAAATAACATATGTAAGTACTTGTAGTAAGGAATGTGATTTCAGGCGGGGCATATCACAAAATAATCGCTTATTGAGTACATTTTTTCTTTCTTTTTATGCATTTATAAATTCCTGTAAGGACTTTCACTCTAATATTGCTTCGCATAAGAGCGATGGTAGCGGGAGCGAGAGCCGGTGCTGAAGGCCCGAGAACTGGCTCCTTCCCAATCCGCGAGGGAGTCCTTCGCATCCTTGTCCTCCCACCCGCCAGCTGTGTCCACGTGGGGCTTCCTCTCGCTGCAAAATCCCCTTGCGCTGTAGCCGCTTGCTCTCTTCCTGCAGGTGATCGTCAGGATTCCGTCCGAGGACAACACGCAGCTGATGGCGTCTCGCTCGACGAGCTCAGGCAAGGCGAAGCGACGCACGAAGCTCACTCGGGACACTCTGCCTCCGTCCTGCCTCTCTGCTTGACCCTCCACCAGCAGCTCCTTGCCCTTCACCAACTGCACTGTCACGTCGCCCTTCATGAAGTCAAACACGTCCATCACGATCTGAAAAGGTAGAAAAAAATGTTATTTAGATAACTAGCTATTCAGTCTTAATTGAAAGAAGGATTCCAAATGGCATATAAAACAGGCTTTAGTAAGAAGCAGTTTCACACCCACCTTGTGCGAGTCCTGATCGTCCAAGATGCCAACAGCCTGATTTTCCAACTTGAGGTTGCGTTGACGCAGACGTCTGTAGTTGTGCATGGCGTCGCTTCGACAGGTCCATTCACTGGCCTTTTCCAGCACTTCTCTCACCGCCTGGCTGAAGCTGTTACGGACATTTGCGAAGCAATAGTCTTCAGCAAACACACCTCTCCTCTCTATGTGCAAAACCCTGGTTTCCATAGAAAGGCTTGGAATGTTATACTTGAAATCCTTGCTGCTGTTACTTGTCATCTTTGTCTCCTTGTTGAACATGTGTCCACCTTCAAACTCTTCGTCATCGTCTTGGAAAGTGACTCGGTATTGGTTATTGGATTGTTTGGCAAAAGCTCTTAATTCCTCGTCATCAGAAGATGAATCTCTCTTCCTCAAATATTCCTCGGCGAGACGATGTCCATTTCTAAATTTCCTTGAAACCGTTGCCTCGACATCGTCCATGTCTTCTACATCAATCGAAAAATGTTTTCGATTATGGCCCTCCTGCGGAACAGCAAAGTTATGTATATTTCTTTGATGCGATTGTTTCTAGAATGTATTTTAGACAAACGCCTCTATATGTATATGAACATGTGACACGTGTTTGCAGTTCTAGTTATATATATTCTTTACTACCTCAAATAAACAGTGAACACAGAAACATTCCTAACTATATTCATATTACAATATATTCGTGTATGAACTTCCGAACGTATACACAGATGACCTACCTTCTTTGGAGCCAAAATTTTAAGCACACCGTCAGAAGACATGACTGAAATGACAGCCTCAAGCTCAATGTCTCCAGGAACAACGAAGCGCCGAAGGAACCGCTTGCTGGACTTGGAACCGTCTTCCTTCTTCTCCAAGTGACCTTCGACCACCAACTCTCGCTCGTTCACAGCCTTCACGCTGATCTCTCCAACGTCCATAAAGTCGTGAACATCAATGACAAACTGAAAAAGAAGAAAATACATGACAAAAGGTTCATTCAGGCAATGAGTTCCATGATGTTTCAAATACATTTCTTGCAGAAAACAGATTATATAATTAGTCTATGTCTGTACCTTATAATGGCGTTCATCTTCCGAGGACGTCACAGCCTGAGTGTCTTCCCTCATATTTCGTGCTCGTAGTTTCCTGTAGGAAGTCATCTCGTCACCGCAGGACTTCTCTCCCCATCTGCTCAGGATTTCCCTAACGGCCTTCTGGAAATCCTCCCTTGTGTCTCGGAAGAAGTAATGGGAGAAAAAGTGTCCTTTCCTCGTGATAGGAAAAGACTTCTCTGCGAAGCTAGAAAGAGATCCACTCGCCAAACGAGAGGACGTTCCCATAATTGCGTCTTCGGTGACGTTATACTTATTAGTTTCTTGAGACTCCCTGCCACTTTCTTGTCCAAAGCGTCTCAGTCTATTGCTGTCCTCGAAACTGCAATCAAGATAAGGCGTCTTTGTCCCCGACGTGAAATCTCGAGAGAAATGACGAGTTTCCTCGGACTGAGACGTCATATACTCGTTCAGTCCATTTTGTTCTCATTCTTGGTCTCAAGCAGACGTTTTTCAGCAGGAAGTGAAGTGATTTCGAGTGAATATTTCTTTTGTGATGCGTTTTGCTTCAGTTTTAATGGAGTTTTCAGCAGTATTTGCCTCGACATTTCCTTCCTGCAAAACAATAACTTTATACAATATTTGCGCAGTGTAATTTTTTTTTTTTTATTCATGGTGATTACTCCTAGCAAAAGATATATCAATAATAGGACTTGATTAGAACATACCTTAAACATCACAGTGACTGTGAGGATGCCATCTAAAGACATGACAGAAGTGATTTTAGTAAACTGTGGAAGAGAGAAGCGGCGTCTGAAGGAGTAAGAGGTTTCGGATGAGGTTCCTTCTTCCTTCTTCACCACAAGTCCCTCGATGACCAACTCCTTCTCATCAACGACCTTCGCTTGTACATCTCCACTCATGAAATCATGAACGTCCATAATTATCTGGAAATAATAGGTAGCTTTTTAAATGGCAACCTACTTTTGAAATGTTATTTCGGGAATCGTGGTAGTAATTTATTTAGTAATAATATTGATATTACTCAAAATGACACAAAAAGTAACAATGACAATAATGTCGACTAACCTTCATACAAGACTTGTCTGATGTGACGATAGCGGCCTGATTCTCTTCCCTCAGATCGCGAGACCGAAGCTGCCTGTAGCGTTCCAGGATATCGGTGTGGCGGAGGTCAGTGTCGTCCTCAAAGTTGTCTTGATTGCACCTGCCCAACACCTGCCTGAGAGCGGCACTGAAGTCTCGGTGAGCGTCGAGGAAGAATGAGTCTTGGAAGAAGTTTCCTCTTTTGGTGATGAGCAAGAGTTCTTCTGGTGAATCTATGTGAATCCTTCTTGTTCCTTTCAAGGATTCGACAGCTGCAGACTCTTTTGCAATTGTCGTGGATGAAGTAATTGTATCTATTGGGTTGGATTCTTTGGTTTCAGTCGTTTCTTCTAGGTTCAGCTGCCCGACACTATCGACGGCTTCCTTTTCTTGGGTACAATCTCTGGATAACTGCACGGAATTTGTGCAACTCTCAATGGCTGCCGACTGAGTCCTTTTGCTGTCGAGTGTTTCCTCAGGGATTGTTTGGTGATTAAAGTTCTCTTGAACTGCTGACTCGTTCTCATACTTATTTTGCCAAGAAAATTGTGCAAGTTCCTCATCCATAGATTTGGACCTTTCTTGCACAGACGCGGCATCCTCAGTTACATCGAAAATGGTTGAAGACTTTGAGTTCTGAGCTTCTGACTCATTCTGACCCTCAGCAACAGTTTCCTGTGAGTCTTTCCCATCAAGAATGTCAACAGATTCCTGGGAATTTTGAAGATGAAGAATTTCAACAGCTTCTTCTGAGACTTTCAGATCCAAAAGTTCAGCAGCTGCCTCTGAATCTTTTTGATCGAGAATATTAACATATTCCTGGGAATCTTGAAGATCAGGAATTTCAAGAGCTGAACCTTTCACTTCAAGAATGTCAACATCTTCCTGCGAGTCTGTAAGATCAAGAATTTCAATAGCTTCTGAGCCTTTCACTTCAACAATGGCAGCAGATTCCTGTGAGTTTTTCAGCTCAAGATTTTCAGCAGTTTCTTCTGAGTCTTTTAGATCAAGAATATCAACAGCCTGTTGAGAGTCTTCAAGATGAAGAACTTTCACAGTTTCGGAATCGTTTTCATCTTCGGGAATGGCAGACAGAAGAGAATCCTGGGAGGAAGTTCCAAAGTCACGAGAGGCAGACAAATTGCCAGACGTTTCAGTCATGGCGATCGAACTTCGGCGACACAAGGAAGCCTCTGAAATTTCTGCAAACTCGGAGCAAGACTGCATTTCATCAGACACAAAAGTTGGAGAATCAGTCATCACTTCTGCAGGTACAATAGATTCTACGTTGCGAATAGTTTCTTTGCTTTGATTTTCACTTTCTACAAACTCAGTGTCATGACTCGATCTTGCTGCAGAATCAGTTGACAGAAGGAATTCTCGGGCTTTCTCAGATTCCACCGAGTCCATGCAGTCATGTGTGGCTTTGCTTTCTTTTTCACATTCCTCATGGAGGGAGATGGTTTCATCAGCTGGGTATACCGAGCGTTGAACTTGAGAGGATTTTTGAACTTCCTCAGCGGACCTGATCACTTTGTGTTCCTCCGGTTCTTCTGCCTGTTAAACAATTTAAATATAAGCTTAAAATTTATACTTGATCTTATAAACAGAAACACGAGTGAGTGTGTGTGTGAGTGCGCACGTGAGTATGTGTGTCAGAGAAAGAGGGTGCTTGTGAGTGTCTCCGATGTGCACATATTTATTTCTAACATCTTTTTATATTCTTAGTACCTGACATTTTCATCTTTGTAACATATAGCATAAGTAATTATCTCCAGATAATCCTACATACCATTTTTGAAGCGCTGATTGTAAGAATGCCATCTGAAGACATGCACGTGATGGCTGTCATGTCAATGTGCTCTGGCAAGGAGAAGCGGCGTCGGAAGGAGTAGGGAGGACACGGATGAGCTTCCTTCTTCTCTCCTCTCCACACGACCCTCCACCACCACCTCCGTCTCGCCCGCACCTTCACCTTCAGATCCCCGTTCATGAAGTCTTGGACGTCCAACACGATCTATGAAAAATTATGTATATTAAACAATAGCCATAATGCTTACATCTGGATATCATATTCGAATTAATAAATGTTCACATGAGGAATACATGTAAACAGTTGCAGGTAGATTGAAAAAAATATTAGGATTTATTGATCTTCAAAGGCGTTTAAACAAATTGTATTAGTAAGAGTGATTCTTGAACTATTACCTGTGTAACTAGTGTTGTCGGACGTGACGATAAAGACTTGGGTCTCTTCCTTCAATTCTCGGGATCGAAGCTGTCCTGTAGCGGTCCAGGATATCGTTACTACTAAGGCCAAGGAAGTCCTCACTGCTGTGTGTCAACTTCGCTGTCTTTCGCTGACCCACTTCCTCAGGACCTCTCTGATGCAGCGTCGAATTCTTGGCGGACATCGAGGAAGAAGGAGTCCTGGACGAAGCTTCCCCTTCGAACGATGTGGCCAAAGATTTCTCGCCCAGGTTGATGG
>NW_020871323.1:53448-61264 GCF_003789085.1 Penaeus vannamei | reverse complement strand
ATATAGTATATATATATATATATATAGGTATATATATATACTATATATTATATATACGTGTGTGTGTGTGTGTGTGTGTGTGTGGTGTGTGTGTGTGTGTGTGTGTGTGTGTGTGTGTGTGTGTTATATATACATACATATACATATATATACATATATACATATTTACACACACACATTTATGGCATATAATGAAAATAATCGTAAACATTATAATAATATTGATATTAATGGTAATGATAGAAATGATGCAATAATAGTTATAATAATAACTAATATTAGGAATAACAATAATGATAACAATAATAAGATAATAATGATAATCATGATAATAATGGTAATGATGATGGTGATAAAATACTAATGATAATGATAATAACAATAATGATAAAGTGATAATGACGAGGATGAGGATGAAGATGTTCTTGATAATGACAATGATTATAATAACAATAATAATGATGACAGTAATGATAGATAAAACTGAAAATGATGATAATGATATTGATAATAGTAATAGATGTGATAAAGATAATAATAGTGATGATAATAACAATGATGATGATTATGATCACCGTAATGATTATAATAACATTAATGATGAAAACAAAAATGATAACACTAATAATAGTAATGATAACAATAGTAATGATAATTGTATGAAGATAATAATGATAATTGTTGAAGATGATAATGATAATGATGATGATAATGATGATAATGATGGTGATGATGATGATTGTTGCCGGTGGGGAGAGGCACATGCATTTGCTTTGACCATTAACCATCGTGGGAATTCACAAAGATCGCTTAATAATAATTTTAATAAAACTTCCTAACCCGGGGGCTTTGTCACAAGGCTCACCCTTCGTTATATTTTGAATATGCCGCTAATGGCCTCTGATGTTGACGCGGAAGAATATTTTCATAAATTCTGTAAGTGATGATAATGATGATGATAATAATATGGTAATAATAATCAAATGAGGATCATCATAATAAAAGTTACGAACCGTATCAACATGTTTTTTCTTCTTTGGGGAAAAATGTGAAAAATAAGGATAACCAGCATTTGTTGCTGTCTTGTTTGATAATCAAACTACACTTTTGGAATAATATTACTTAACAATATTCGGTTGTAATGCGACTAGATTATAAAATAGCGAAATATATGGTTTGTGGAACTGAACAATGTGCTGTCACTCTTTATCACTATCATAATCCTAGAATCCAGATGATATTTCTTCCTCTTGTCCGCCCTCAGGCGTTAGTCAGGGCCTTGGATTCTTCATTACTTAAGGCGTTGGGGACAGCCTTCAAAGCACCGAAAAAAAAAGGAAATGAACATAATTAACAACATCAAACATCCTGTCCTTAAAGACGCAGTGTGGCCAACACGAGAAATGATCTGTTCTCTGCAGATTCTCCTTTGCTGAACTTGGTCAATTCACTTCCCTGTGTCAGTCGATCTTCCTGTAATTGCTGAAGGTAGTGATGGGCAAATCGGTCATTTCCAGGCCTGGCAAATCACTCCATTCATTCTTTTCCCCGTTTTTTTTTTTTTTTTTTTTTTTTTTTTCGGACTTTGAATTTTGATTCATATAAAACTCATAAAATGAAGATCATGCCTATCGGAACATAGGATCAGGGTAACTATACAACAAAGTAAGTTATCGTTTTATTTGCATATACAAATAAACTTTTTCTTCAAAATAAATATGTAAGTACTTGTAGTAAGGAATGTGATTTCAGAAACTCATATATATATATATATATATAATATATATATATATATATATATATATATATATATATAATATATATATATATATATATATATATATATATATATATATATATATATATATATATATATATATATATAACTAATGTATATATCACAAAATAAACGCTTATTGAGTACAAGATTTTTTTTTTCTTTTTTATGCATTTATAAATTCCTGTAAGGACTTTCACTCTAATATTGCTTCGCATAGGAGCGATGGTAGCGGGAGCGAGAGCCGGTGCTGAAGGCCCGAGAACTGGCTCCTTCCCAATCCGCGAGGGAGTCCTTCGCATCCTTGTCCTCCCACCCGCCAGCTGTGTCCACGTGGGGCTTCCTCTCGCTGCAAAATCCCCTTGCGCTGTAGCCGCTTGCTCTCTTCCTGCAGGTGATCGTCAGGATTCCGTCCGAGGACAACACGCAGCTGATGGCGTCTCGCTCGACGAGCTCAGGCAAGGCGAAGCGACGCACGAAGCTCACTCGGGACACTCTGCCTCCGTCCTGCCTCTCTGCTTGACCCTCCACCAGCAGCTCCTTGCCCTTCACCAACTGCACTGTCACGTCGCCCTTCATGAAGTCAAACACGTCCATCACGATCTGAAAAGGTAGGAAAAAATGATATTTAGATAACTAGCTATTCAGTCTTAATTGAAAGAAGGATTCCGAATGGGATATAAAACAGGCTTTAGTAAGAAGCAGTTTCACACCCACCTTGTGCGAGTCCTGATCGTCCAAGATGCCAACAGCCTGATTTTCCAACTTGAGGTTGCGTTGACGCAGACGTCTGTAGTTGTGCATGGCGTCGCTTCGACAGGTCCATTCACTGGCCTTTTCCAGCACTTCTCTCACCGCCTGGCTGAAGCTGTTACGGACATTTGCGAAGCAATAGTCTTCAGCAAACGCACCTCTCCTCTCTATGTGCAAAACCCTGGTTTCCATAGAAAGGCTTGGAATGTTATACTTGAAATCCTTGCTGCTGTCATTTGTCATCTTTGTCTCCTTGTTGAACATGTGTCCACCTTCAAACTCTTCGTCATCGTCTTGGAAAGTGACTCGGTAATGGTTATTGGATTGTTTGGCAAAAGCTCTTAATTCCTCGTCATCAGAAGATGAATCTCTCTTCTTCAGATATTCCTCGGAGACGATGTCCATTTCTAAATTTCCTTGAAACCGTTGCCTCGACATCGTCCATGTCTTCTACATCAATCGAAAAATGTTTTCGATTATGGCCCTCCTGCGGAACAGCAAAGTTAACTTGTATATTCTTTTTGATGCGATTGTTTCTAGAATGTATTTAGACAAACGCCTCTGGTATATTGAACCAAGTGTTTGCAGTTCTAGTTATATCTATTCTCTTTACTCCCTCAAATAAACACAGTGCTGGACACAGAAACTTTCCTATACATATTTATATAACAATATATTCGTGTATGAACTTCCGAACGTATACACAGATGACCTACCTTCTTTGGAGCCAAAATTTTAAGCACACCGTCAGAAGACATGACTGAAATGACAGCCTCAAGCTCAATGTCTCCAGGAACAACGAAGCGCCGAAGGAACCGCTTGCTGGACTTGGAACCGTCTTCCTTCTTCTCCAAGTGACCTTCGACCACCAACTCTCGCTCGTTCACAGCCTTCACGCTGATCTCTCCAACGTCCATAAAGTCGTGAACATCAATGACAAACTGAAAAAGAAGAAAATACATGACAAAGGTTCATTCAGGCAATGAGTTATCATGATGTTTCAAATAACATTTCTTGGCAGAGAAACAGATTATATAATTAGTCTATGTCTGTACCTTATAATGGCGTTCATCTTCCGAGGACGTCACAGCCTGAGTGTCTTCCCTCATATTTCGTGCTCGTAGTTTCCTGTAGGAAGTCATCTCGTCACCGCAGGACTTCTCTCCCCATCTGCTCAGGATTTCCCTAACGGCCTTCTGGAAATCCTTCCTTGTGTCTCGGAAGAAGTAATGGGAAAAGAAGTGTCCTTTCCTCGTGATAGGAAAAGATTTCTCTGTGAAGTTAGATAGAGAACCACTTGCCAAACGAGAGGACGTTCCCATAATTGCGTCTTCGGTGACGTTATACTTATTAGTTTCTTGAGACTCCCTGCCACTTTCTTGTCCAAGCGTCTCAGTCTATTGCTGTCCTCGAAACTGCAATCAAGATAAGGCGTCTTGTTCCCGACGTGAAATCTCGAGGGAAATGACGAGTTTCCTCGGACTGAGACGTCATATACTCGTTCAGTCCATTTTGGTTTTCATTCTTGGTCTCAAGCAGACGTTTTTCAGCAGGAAGTGAAGGTGATTTCGAGTGAATGATTTCTTTTGTGATGCGTTTTGCTTCAGTTTTAATGGAGTTTTCAGCAGTATTTGCCTCGACATTTCCTTCCTGCAAAACAATAACTTAATACAATATTTGCGTAGTGTATTTTTTTTTTTTTTTTTATTCATTGGTGATTACTAGCAAAAGATATATCAATAATAGAACTTGATTAGAACATACCTTAAACATCACAGTGACTGTGAGGATGCCATCTAATGACATGACAGAAGTGATTTTAGTAAACTGTGGAAGAGAGAAGCGGCGTCTGAAGGAGTGAGAGGTTTCGATGAGGTTCCTTCTTCCTTCTTCACCACAAGTCCTCGATGACCAACTCCTTCTCATCAACGACCTTCGCTTGTACATCTCCACTCATGAAATCATGAACGTCCATAATTATCTGGAAATAATAGGTAGCTTTTTATACCTACTTTTGGAAATGTTATTTGGGAATCATAGTAGTAATTTATTTAGTAATAATATTGATATTACTCAAAATGACACAAAAAGTAACAATGACAATAATGTCGACTAACCTTCATACAAGACTTGTCTGATGTGACGATAGCGGCCTGATTCTCTTCCCTCAGATCGCGAGACCGAAGCTGCCTGTAGCGTTCCAGGATATCGGTGTGGCGGAGGTCAGTGTCGTCCTCAAAGTTGACTTGATTGCACCTGCCCAACACCTGCCTGAGAGCGGCACTGAAGTCTCGGTGAGCGTCGAGGAAGAATGAGTCTTGGAAGAAGTTTCCTCTTTTGGTGATGAGCAAGAGTTCTTCTGGCGAATCTCTCTGAATCCTCCTTGTTCCTTTCAAGGATTCGATAGCTTCTGCAGACTCTTCTGCAATTGTCGTGGATGAAGTATTGTATCTGTTGGCTGGATTCTTTGGTTTCAGTCGTTTCTTCTAGGTTCAGCTGCCCGACACTATCGACGGCTTCCTCTTCATGGGTACAATCTCTGGATAACTGAACGGAATTTGTGCAACTCTCAATGGCTGCCGACTGAGTCCTTTTGCTGTCGAGTGTTTCCTCAGGGATTGCTTGGTGATTAAAGTTCTCTTGAACTGCTGAGTCGTTCTCATACTTATTTTGCCAAGAAAATTGTGCAAGTTCCTCGTCAATAGTATTGGACCTTTCTTGCACAGACGCGGCATCCTCAGTTACATCGAAATTGGTTGAAGACTTTGAGATCTGACCTGACACATTCTGAGCCTCAGCAACAGTTTCGTGTGAGTCTTCCCCATCAAGAATGTCAACAGATTCCTGGGAATCTTGGAGATCAAGAATTTCAACAGATGAGCCTTTCACTTCAAGAATATCAACAGATCTGTGAATCTTTTACATCAGAATGTCAATATCTTCCTGCGACTCTGTAAGATCAAGAATTTCAATAGCTTCTGAGCCTTTCACTTCAACAATGTCAGCAGATTCCTCTGAGTTTTTTAGATCATGAATATCAATAGCCTGTTGAGAGTCTTCAAGATGAAGGACTTCTACAGTTTCGGAATTGTTTTCATCTTCGGGGATGACAGACAGAAGAGAATCCTGAGAGGAAGTTCCAAAGTCACGAGAGGCAGACAAATTGCCAGACGTTTCAGTCATGGCGATCGAACTTCGGCGACACAGGAAGCATCTGAAATTCTGCAAACTCGGAGCAAGACTGCATTTCATCAGACACAAAAGTTGAAGAATCAGCCAGCCCTTTTGCAGGTACAATAGATTCTTTGTTGTCAATAGTTTCTTTGCTTTGATTTTCACTTTCTACAAAGTCGAAATCAGTGTCATGACTCGATGTTGCTGCAGAATCAGTCAAATTCTCGTGCTGTCTCAGATTCCACCGAGTGACTCATTTCTTGAGATGAGATCGGAATCTTTACATCTTCAATGCTCGTATCTTCTGCCACAGAGTCCATGCAGTCATGTGTGGCTTTGCTTTCTTTTTCACATTCCTCATGGAGGGAGATGGTTTCATCAGCTGGGAATAGCGAGCGTTGAACTTGAGAGGATTTTTGAACTTCCTCAACAGACCTGATCACTTTGTGTTCCTCCGGTTCTTCTGCCTGTTAAAATTTAAATATTAGCTTAAAATATACTTGATCTTATAAACAGAAACAGAGTGTGTGTGAGTGCGTGTGAGTATGTGTGTCAGGAAAGAGGGTGCTTGTGAGTGTCTGCGATGTGCACATATATATTTGTAACACCTTTTTATATTCATAGTAACTGACATTTTCATCTTTGTAACATATAGCATAAGTAATTGTCATCTCCAGATAATCCATACCATTTTTGAAGCGCTGATTGTAAGAATGCCATCTGAAGACATGATGCACGTGATGGCTGTCATGTCAATATGCTCTGGCAAGGAGAAGCGGCGTCGGAAGGAGTAGGAGGACACGGATGAGCTTCCTTCTTCTCTCCTCTCCACACGACCCTCCACCACCACCTCCGTCTCGCCCGCCACCTTCACCTTCAGATCCCCGTTCATGAAGTCTTGGACGTCCAACACGATCTATGAAAATTTATGTATATTAAACAATAGCCATAATGCTTACATCTGGATATCATATTTGAATTAATAAATGTTCACAGGAAGAACACACATGTAAACAGTTGCAGGTAGATACAAAAACTATTGGGGTTTAATTGATCTTCAAAAGGCGTTTAAACAAATTGTATTAGTAAGAGTGATTCTTGAACTACTTACCTTGTAACTAGTGTTGTCGGACGTGACGATAAAGACTTGGGTCTCTTCCTTCAATTCTCGGGATCGAAGCTGTCTGTAGCGGTCCAGGATATCGCTGTGACTAAGGCCAAGGAAGTCCTCACTGTGTGTCACTTCGCTGTCTTCGCTGACCACTTCCTCAGGACCTCTCTGATGGCAGCGTCGAATTCTTGGCGGACATCGAGGAAGAAGAGTCCTGGACGAAGCTTCCCCTTCGAACGATGGGCAAGATTTCCTCGCCCAGTTTGATGGCTTCAGTCGAATCAGATTCTGATTGCACAGTTGCTTGTTCCTGTTGTTCAGAAACTGAATCATCATAAGAGGCTTTTTCAACGACTGTCGATTCAAGAGTTTCAGCCAATCGCATGAGTTCATGATCCTGAATATTGGCAACGTCTCCACGAACAGAAGCAGTTGTAGACTCATCCACAGACGGATTTTGGCAGATCTTGGACTCGAACACTTCCTTGGATTCAGCAGGAAATTCGAATTCTTTCTTCAGCTTTCTCGTCTTGTTCTCGTAAGAGTGTTTTCGTTCACACCCAAACTCCATCTGATCCACATTAACAAGTTTCTCGTGAACAGAGATATTTTTCTCCGTCGTGGACGAAACTGCTTCGGGTGTTGAGTCTTGAGCTGTTGATGATTCCTTCCTTTCCTCGGTCGCGGAGAAGTTAACGCGTGTGTTTTTGCTGTGGTTCTCCTGCCTGAATGAAACAAACAGGGTCATGTATTTAATATAATGTTACATGGCAGTGTGATTAACATTTCAGGTCTATATTTTTTAAACATGATTGTGTAATGTAAACATATTGGGTTTATTAAGTTCTCTTAACATGAAAAGTAAGTTATTTACCGTTTTGAGAGCAGTTATTGTGAGGATGCCATCCGAAGACATGACAGAAGTGATGCGTGTCATGTCAGTGCTGTGAGGCAGGGCAAAGCGGCGGCTGAAGGACCGTGTCGAGACGGACGACCCTCCT
>NW_020871323.1:43448-45948 GCF_003789085.1 Penaeus vannamei | reverse complement strand
GTTTGGCAAAAGCTCTTAATTCCTCGTCATCAGAAGATGAATCTCTCTTCTTCAGATATTCCTCGGCGAGACGATGTCCATTTCTAAATTTCCTTGAAACCGTTGCCTCGACATCGTCCATGTCTTCTACATCAATCGAAAAATGTTTTCGATTATGGCCCTCCTGCGGAACAACAAAGTTATGATGCATATTTACTTTGATGCGATTGTTTCTAGAATGTATTTTAGACAAACGCCTCTGCACGTATTTTGAACAAGTGTTTGCAGTTCTAGTCATATCTATTCTCTTTACTCCCTCAAATAAACGCAGTGCTGGGCACAGAAACATTCCTATACATATTTATATAACAATATATTCGAGCGTATACACAGATGACCTACCTTCTTTGGAGCCAAAATTTTAAGCACACCGTCAGAAGACATGACTGAAATGACAGCCTCAAGCTCAATGTCTCCAGGAACAACGAAGCGCCGAAGGAACCGCTTGCTGGACTTGGAACCGTCTTCCTTCTTCTCCAAGTGACCTTCGACCACCAACTCTCGCTCGTTCACAGCCTTCACGCTGATCTCTCCAACGTCCATAAAGTCGTGAACATCAATGACAAACTGAAAAAGAAGAAAATACATGACAAAGGTTCATTCAGGCAATGAGTTACCATGATGTTTCAAATAACATTTCTTGACAGAGAAACAGATTATATAATTAGTCTATGTCTGTACCTTATAATGGCGTTCATCTTCCGAGGACGTCACAGCCTGAGTGTCTTCCCTCATATTTCGTGCTCGTAGTTTCCTGTAGGAAGTCATCTCGTCACCGCAGGACTTCTCTCCCCATCTGCTCAGGATTTCCCTAACGGCCTTCTGGAAATCCTCCCTTGTGTCTCGGAAGAAGTAATGGGAAAAGAAGTGTCCTTTCCTTGTGATAGGAAAAGATTTCTCTGTGAAGTGTGATAGAGAACCACTTGCCAAACGAGAGGACGTTCCCATAATTGCGTCTTCGGTGACGTTATACTTATTAGTTTCTTGAGACTCCCTGCCACTTTCTTGTCCAAAGCGTCTCAGTCTATTGCTGTCCTCGAAACTGCAATCAAGATAAGGCGTCTTTGTTCCCGACGTGAAATCTCGAGGAAATGACGAGTTTCCTCGGACTGAGACGTCATATACTCGTTCAGTCCATTTTGGTTTTCATTCTTGGTCTCAAGCAGACGTTTTTCAGCAGGAAGTGAAGGTGATTTCGAGTGAATGATTTCTTTTGTGATGCGTTTTGCTTCAGTTTTAATGGAGTTTTCAGCAGTATTTGCCTCGACATTTCCTTCCTGCAAAACAATAACTTTATACAATATTTGCGTAGTGTAGATTTTTTTATCTTTATTCATAGGTGATTACTCCTAGCAAAATATATCAATAATAGGACTTTTAGAACATACCTTAAACATCACAGTGACTGTGAGGATGCCATCTAATGACATGACAGAAGTGATTTTTAGTAAACTGTGGAAGAGAAGCGGCGTCTGAAGGAGTGAGAGGTTTCGGATGAGTTTCTTCCTTCTTCACCACAAGTCCTCGATGACTTCCTTCTCATCAACGACTTCGTACATCTCCACTCATGAAATCATGAACGTCCATAATTATCTGGAAATAATAGGTAGCTTTTTATACCTACTTTTGGAATGTTCTTTGAGGAATCATAGTAGTAATTTATTTAGTAATAATATTGATATTACTCAAAATGACACGAAAAGTAACAATGACAATAATGTCGACTAACCTTCATACAAGACTTGTCTGATGTGACGATAGCGGCCTGATTCTCTTCCCTCAGATCGCGAGACCGAAGCTGCCTGTAGCGTTCCAGGATATCGGTGTGGCGGAGGTCAGTGTCGTCCTCAAAGTTGACTTGATTGCACCTGCCCAACACCTGCCTGAGAGCGGCACTGAAGTCTCGGTCGAGGAGGAAGAATGAGTCTTGGAAGAAGTTTCCTCTTTTGGTGATGAGCAAGAGTTCTTCTGGCGAATCTCTGTGAATCCTTCTTTCCTTTCAAGGATTCGATAGCTTCTGCAGACTCTTCTGCAATTGTCTGGATGAAGTATTTGTATCTGTTGGCTGGATTCTTTGGTTTCAGTCGTTTCTTCGAGGTTCAGCTGCCCGACACTATCGACGGCTTCCTCTTCATGGGTACAATCTCTGGATAACTGAACGGAATTTGTGCAACTCTCAATGGCTGCCGACTGAGTCTTTTTGCTGTCGAGTGTTTCCTCAGGGATTGTTTGGTGATTAAAGTTCTCTGAACTGCTGAGTCGTTCTCATACTTATTTTGCCAAGAAAATTGTGCAAGTTCCTCGTCAATAGTATGGACCTTCTTGCACAGACAGGCATCCTCAGTAACATCGAAAATGGTTGGAAGACTTTGAGTTCTGACCTGACACATTCTGAGCCTCAGCAACAGTTTCGTGTGGAGTCCTCCCCATCCAAGAATGTCAACAGATTCCTGGGAATCTT
>NW_020871323.1:34231-43348 GCF_003789085.1 Penaeus vannamei | reverse complement strand
CGTCTGTCCTTCCCTCTTGACCCCTTTCACTGCCATCCAGACCTACAGCGATCTAACACCTCTGGCATCATACTCCTCGTCGTTGACTCACTTTATCCTTTTCGCCATAACACTTCATTATAGTGCTGCATGGCCTCTGACGTGTGGCACATGCATTCGCTTTGACCATTTACTGTTGTGAGAATCCACAAACATCGCCTGATTATAAAGGAGAAGAAGAAAAAAAAATCTTTTCAGGGGCTTTTCCTCAAGTCTCACCCTTCGCTATATTTTGAGTATGCCGCTAATGACCTTCGATGTTGACGCGGCAGAAAAGTTTCATAAATCCAAGAAATTATGATAAAGAAAATAACATCATGATGATAATGATAATGGTTCGTGCTTCTTTACGGAATCGTATATGCATGGTTTCTTTTTCTTTTGAATAATAAATCATATGAAACCATTTGTTGCTGCCTTGTTTGATAAAAAAAAAAAAAAAAAGTAGTGACAAAATATATATAAACTTTCACTGCCAATTTTGGAACAATGTGCCTTAACAAACTCATGATTGTGAACATGATGTGACTAGATTATCAATTAGCAAAAAGTATGTTTTTTTGAGAACTGAGCAATATGCTGTCACCTTTAGTAACTATTACAACCCTAGAATCCAGATGATATTTCTTTCTCTTATCCGTCATTAGTCGTTAGTCGGGGCGTCGGATTCCTCCTAACTGGGGTTGGGCCAGCCTTCGGAGAACCATAGAAGTAAGGCAAGAAACGCATGTAATCATGTCAAACCCATTTACTGAAAGGCGCAGTGTGGCCAACCCGAGAAAGGCTCTGTTCTGCTCTCCTTTGAACTCATTTATTAGATTTATTCATTATTATATCTAGTAATTTTCACTGTGTCAGTCGATGATCTCCCTGTAACTGTTGAAGGTAGTGATGGGCAAATCGGTCATTTTTAGACTGACTTATCACTTTTCTTTTCTCCGCTTATCCCCCCCCCTTTTTTTTTTTTCGCCTTTGCATTTTGATTGATAAAAAAAATCAGATGATCATGCCTATCGGAAAATAGGATCAGGGTAATTGTACACCAGAGTAAGGTAACGTTTTATTTGCATATACAAATAAACTTTTTCTTCAAAATAACATATGTAAGTACTTGTAGTAAGGAATGTGATTTCAGAAAACAAATACTCTTCCATACAAAATTAATGTGTATATATCACAAAATAATCGCTTATTGAGTACATTTTCTTTATACATTTATAAATTCCTGTAAGGACTTTCACTCTAATATTGCTTCGCATAAGAGCGATGGTAGCGGGAGCGAGAGCCGGTGCTGAAGGCCCGAGAACTGGCTCCTTCCCAATCCGCGAGGGAGTCCTTCGCATCCTGTCCTCCCCCGCCAGCTGTGTCCACGGGCTTCCTCTCGCTGCAAAATCCCCTTGCGCTGTAGCCGCTTGCTCTCTTCCTGCAGGTGATCGTCAGGATTCCGTCCGAGGACAACACGCAGCTGATGGCGTCTCGCTCGACGAGCTCAGGCAAGGCGAAGCGACGCACGAAGCTCACTCGGGACACTCTGCCTCCGTCCTGCCTCTCTGCTTGACCCTCCACCAGCAGCTCCTTGCCCTTCACCAACTGCACTGTCACGTCGCCCTTCATGAAGTCAAACACGTCCATCACGATCTGAAAAGGTAGGAAAAAATGTTATTTAGATAACTAGCTATTCAGTCTTAATTGAAAGAAGGATTCCAAATGTGATATAAAACAGGCTTTAGTAAGAAGCAGTTTCACACCCACCTTGTGCGAGTCCTGATCGTCCAAGATGCCAACAGCCTGATTTTCCAACTTGAGGTCGCGTTGACGCAGACGTCTGTAGTTGTGCATGGCGTCGCTTCGACAGGTCCATTCACTGGCCTTTTCCAGCACTTCTCTCACCGCCTGGCTGAAGCTGTTACGGACATTTGCGAAGCAATAGTCTTCAGCAAACACCTCTCCTCTCTATGTGCAAAACCCTGGTTTCCATAGAAAGGCTTGGAATGTTATACTTGAAATCCTTGCTGCTGTCATTTGTCATCTTTGTCTCCTTGTTGAACATGTGTCCACCTTCAAACTCTTCGTCATCGTCTTGGAAAGTGACTCGGTATGGTTATTGGATTGTTTGGCAAAAGCTCTTAATTCCTCGTCATCAGAAGATGAATCTCTCTTCTTCAGATATTCCTCGGCGAGACGATGTCCATTTCTAAATTTCCTTGAAACCGTTGCCTCGACATCGTCCATGTCTTCTACATCAATCGAAAAATGTTTTCGATTATGGCCCTCCTGCGGAACAGCAAAGTTATGATGCATATTTACTTTGATGCGATTGTTTCTAGAATGTATTTTAGACAAACGCCTCTGCACGTATATTGAACAAGTGTTTGCAGTTCTAGTCATATCTATTCTCTTTACTCCCTCAAATAAACAGTGCTGGGCACAGAAACATTCCTATACATATTTATATAACAATATATTCGAGCGTATACACAGATGACCTACCTTCTTTGGAGCCAAAATTTTAAGCACACCGTCAGAAGACATGACTGAAATGACAGCCTCAAGCTCAATGTCTCCAGGAACAACGAAGCGCCGAAGGAACCGCTTGCTGGACTTGGAACCGTCTTCCTTCTTCTCCAAGTGACCTTCGACCACCAACTCTCGCTCGTTCACAGCCTTCACGCTGATCTCTCCAACGTCCATAAAGTCGTGAACATCAATGACAAACTGAAAAAGAAGAAAATACATGACAAAGGTTCATTCAGGCAATGAGTTACCATGATGTTTCAAATAATTTCTTGACAGAGAAACAGATTATATAATTAGTCTATGTCTGTACCTTATAATGGCGTTCATCTTCCGAGGACGTCACAGCCTGAGTGTCTTCCCTCATATTTCGTGCTCGTAGTTTCCTGTAGGAAGTCATCTCGTCACCGCAGGACTTCTCTCCCCATCTGCTCAGGATTTCCCTAACGGCCTTCTGGAAATCCTCCCTTGTGTCTCGGAAGAAGTAATGGGAGAAGAAGTGTCCTTTCCTCGTGATAGGAAAAGATTTCTCTGTGAAGCTAGATAGAGAACCACTCGCCAAACGAGAGGACGTTCCCATAATTGCGTCTTCGGTGACGTTATACTTATTAGTTTCTTGAGACTCCCTGCCACTTTCTTGTCCAAAGCGTCTCAGTCTATTGCTGTCCTCGAAACTGCAATCAAGATAAGGCGTCTTTTCCCGACGTGAAATCTCGAGGAAATGACGAGTTTCCTCGGACTGAGACGTCATATACTCGTTCAGTCCATTTTGGTTTTCATTCTTGGTCTCAAGCAGACGTTTTTCAGCAGGAAGTGAAGTGATTTCGAGTGAATGATTTCTTTTGATGCGTTTTGCTTCAGTTTTAATGGAGTTTTCAGCAGTATTTGCCTCGACATTTCCTTCCTGCAAAACAATAACTTTATACAATATTTGCGTAGTGTAATTTTTTTTTTTTTTTTTCATAGGTGATTACTCCTAGCAAAAGTATATCAATAATAGACTTGATTAGAACATACCTTAAACATCACAGTGACTGTGAGGATGCCATCTAATGACATGACAGAAGTGATTTTAGTAAACTGTGGAAGAGAGAAGCGGCGTCTGAAGGAGTGAGAGGTTTCGGATGAGGTTCCTTCTTCCTTCTTCACCACAAGTCCCTCGATGACCAACTCCTTCTCATCAACGACCTTCGCTTGTACATCTCCACTCATGAAATCATGAACGTCCATAATTATCTGGAAATAATAGGTAGCTTTTTATACCTACTTTTGAATGTTCTTTGGGAATCGTAGTAATTTATTTAGTAATAATATTGATATTACTCAAAATGACACAAAAAGTAACAATGACAATAATGTCGACTAACTTCATACAAGACTTGTCTGATGTGACGATAGCGGCCTGATTCTCTTCCCTCAGATCGCGAGACCGAAGCTGCCTGTAGCGTTCCAGGATATCGGTGTGGCGGAGGTCAGTGTCGTCCTCAAAGTTGACTTGATTGCACCTGCCCAACACCTGCCTGAGAGCGGCACTGAAGTCTCGGTGAGCGTCGAGGAAGAATGAGTCTTGGAAGAAGTTTCCTCTTTTGGTGATGAGCAAGAGTTCTTCTGGCGAATCTCTCTGAATCCTTCTTGTTCCTTTCAAGGATTCGATAGCTTCTGCAGACTCTTCTGCAATTGTCTTAGATGAAGTATTTGTATCTGTTGGGCTGGATTCTTTGGTTTCAGTCGTTTCTTCGAGGTTCAGCTGCCCGACACTATCGACGGCTTCCTCTTCATGGGTACAATCTCTGGATAACTGAAAGGAATTTGTGCAACTCTCAATGGCTGCCGACTGAGTCCTTTTGCTGTCGAGTGTTTCCTCAGGGATTGTTTGGTAATTAAAGTTCTCTTGAACTGCTGAGTCGTTCTCATACTTATTTTGCCAAGAAAATTGTGCAAGTTCCTCGTCAATAGTATTGGACCTTTCTTGCACAGACACGGCATCATCAGTAACATCGAAGATGGTTGAAGACTTTGAGTTCTGACCTGACACATTCTGAGCCTCAGCAACAGTTTCGTGTGAGTCTTCCCCATCAAGAATGTCAACAGATTCCTGGGAATCTTGGAGATCAAGAATTTCAACAGATGAGCCTTTCACTTCAAGAATATCAACAGATCCCTGTGAATCTTTTACATCAAGAATGTCAATATCTTCCTGCGACTCTGTAAGATCAAGAATTTCAATAGCTTCTGAGCCTTTCACTTCAACAATGTCAGAAGATTCCTGTGAGTTTTTCAGATCCTGAATATCAATAGCCTGCTGAGAGTCTTCAAGATGAAGGACTTCTGCAGTTTCGGAATCGTTTTCATCTTCGAGGATAACAAACAGAAGAGAATCCTGGGAGGAAGTTCCAAAGTCACGAGAGGCAGACAAATTGCCAGACGTTTCAGTCATGGCGATCGAACTTCGGCGACACAAGGAAGCATCTGAAATGTCTGCAAACTCGGAGCAAGACTGCATTTCATCAGACACAAAAGTTGAAGAATCAGCCAGCCCTTTTGCAGGTACAATAGATTCTTTGTTGTCAATAGTTTCTTTGCTTTGATTTTCACTTTCTACAAAGTCGAAATCAGTGTCATGACTCGATGTTGCTGCAGAATCAGTCAACAGGACTTCTCGTGCTGTCTCAGATTCCAGTGACTCATTTCTTCAGATGAGATTTGAATCTTTACATCTTCAATGCTCGTATCTTCTGCCACAGAGTCCATGCAGTCATGTGTGGCTTTGCTTTCTTTTTCACATTCCTCATGGAGGGAGATGGTTTCATCAGCTGGGAATAGCGAGCGTTGAACTTGAGAGGATTTTTGAACTTCCTCAACAGACCTGATCACTTTGTGTTCCTCCGGTTCTTCTGCCTGTTAAACAATTTAAATATTAGCTTAAAAATTATACTTGATCTTATAAACAGAAACACGAGTGTGTGTGAGTGCGTACGTGAGTATGTGTGTCAGGGAAAGAGGGTGCTTGTGAGTGTCTGCGATGTGCACGTTTTATTTGTAACATCTTTTTGTATTCTTAGTAACTGACATTTTCATCTTTGTAACATATAGCATAAGTAATTGTCATCTCCAGATAATCCTTACATACCATTTTTGAAGCGCTGATTGTAAGAATGCCATCTGAAGACATGATGCACGTGATGGCTGTCATGTCAATATGCTCTGGCAAGGAGAAGCGGCGTCGGAAGGAGTAGGAGGACACGGATGAGCTTCCTTCTTCTCTCCTCTCCACACGACCCTCCCCACCACCTCCGTCTCGCCCGCCACCTTCACCTTCAGATCCCCGTTCATGAAGTCTTGGACGTCCAACACGATCTGTGAAAATTTATGTATATTAAACAATAGCCATAATGCTTACATCTGGGTATCATATTCGAATTAATAAATGTTCACATGAAGAACCCACATGTAAACAGTTGCAGGTAGATTGAAAAAAATATTGGGGTTTAATTGATCTTCAAAAGGCGTTTAAACAAATTGTATTAGTAAGAGTGATTCTTGAATTATTTACCTTGTAACTAGTGTTGTCGGACGTGACGATAAAGACTTGGGTCTCTTCCTTCAATTCGTGGGATCGAAGCTGTCTGTAGCGGTCCAGGATATCGCTGTGACTAAGGCCAAGGAAGTCCTCACTGTGTGTCACTTCGCTGTCTTCGCTGACCCACTTCCTCAGGACCTCTCTGATGGCAGCGTCGAATTCTTGGCGGACATCGAGGAAGAAGGAGTCCTGGACGAAGCTTCCCCTTCGAACGATGGGCAAGATTTCCTCGCCCAGTTTGATGGCTTCAGTCGAATCAGATTCTGATTGCACAGTTGCTTGTTCCTGTTGTTCAGAAACTAAATCATCATAAGAGGCCTTTTCAACGACTGTCGATTCAAGAGTTTCAGCCAATCGCATGAGTTCATGATCCTGAATATTGGCAACGTCTCCACGAACAGAAGCAGTTGTAGACTCATCCACAGACGGATTTTGGCAGATCTTGGACTTCAAAACTTCCTTGGATTCAGCAGGAAATTCGAATTCTTTCTTCAGCTTTCTCGTCTTGTTCTCGTAAGAGTGTTTTCGTTCACACCCAAACTCCATCTGATCCACACTAACAAGTTTCTCGTGAACAGAGATATTTTTCTCCGTCGTGGACGAAACTGCTTCGGGTGTTGAGTCTTGAGCTGTTGATGATCCTTCCTTTTCCTCGGTCGCGGAGAAGTTAACGAGTGAGTTTTCCTGTTCTCCTGCCTGAATGAAACAAAAACAGGGTCATGTAGATACTTAATATGTTACATTGCAGTGTGATTAACATGTCAGGTCTATATTTTTTAAGCATGATTATGTAATGTAAACATAGGTTTATTAAGTTATCTTAACATGAAAAGTAAGTTATTTACCGTTTTGAGAGCAGTTATTGTGAGGATGCCATCCGAAGACATGACAGAAGTGATGCGTGTCATGTCAGTGCTGTGAGGCAGGGCAAAGCGGCGTCTGAAGGACCGTGTCGAGACGGACGACCCTCCTTCCTCCTCCTCGCGCGCCCTTCCACCACCAGCTCCTCGTCGACGACTTTCACCTTGACGTCTCCGCGCATGAAGTCATGCACGTCCAGCACGATCTATGAGATTGAAATTGAATTGAATTTGCTTTATTTTTTTTTTAAGTTAATGAAAATATGGTCAAAATATAGTGCTAGGACTGATGATTATCAATAATGACAATGTTGAAAGTGACACTAACAATGAAACAAAATGGCATTGATAATGATATGAATATTGATAATTGCAATAATGATAGTAATGATAATGAAAGCAATAATGGTGATAATGAGAAAAAAAGAAAGAACAAGCAGAATGAATCGGATAATGATGAAGCCCATAATAGTATGTGAAGATATTCTGCGACCCTCAGTGAAGTTGTGCATATCAAGTATAGATAATCGTGTACCAAGAGAAAAACATCAAATACTTTGTAATCAATGAAAATATCTTGAATACTTTAGGCAATGCCGAGTGCTGATACACAGAGAGGGGACTGACCTTGAGGCTGGCACTGTCTGACGAGACGCAGAAGGCCTGGTTCTCTTCCCTCATGTTTCGAGATCGAAGCTGCCTGTAGCGGCTCAGGATGTCACTGTGACTGACATCGCCTGTCAGCGTGAGGTCGGAGTCGTCGCATTTCTTCAAGATTTCCCTGACGGAGGCGTCGAAGTCTCGGCGAATGTCGGAGAAGAACGAGTCTTGCAAGAAGCTTCCTCTCCTCGCGATGGCCAAGGAATCGTCTTGCGAACTGCCAAGAGTTTCCTTTGCTTCCAGCGAGTCGGAAATTCTTGTGGAAGCGAAATCTGAGATCACAGACGACTGCTTCTGTGATGATATTTGGGAGTTGCTTGAGATACTGGAAGCTGCAGTTTGGGTCTTGTTCTCGTCGATCTTCTCCTGATGGCATCGTGTGGATTTGCGTTCCTCCTGTTGGGCTGTGTGGGACGTTCTCTGGCCAGACGCCGCTTCCTCAGAAACTCCCGAGGTCGTCGAGGAAGTTGAGCTGTGAACTTCTGCATTGTGCGTTTCCTTGACGCTAATGGGGATGACAGTCGTCTTCTGTTGTGTTTCAGTCTCCTGTTGGTTTAGGATGGCGTATTTACCATGCGAATGCCTTTCTACATTTTATGAAGTCAGTTTTATAACATCAGAAAAGCGTTGATATAGTTTTAAGAGGAGCTAGGACAATACCTTCTTGGTCACAGTGATTGTGAGGATGCCATCTGACGACATGACAGGCGTGATGGATGTCATGTCAGTGGACTCAGGCAAGGAAAAGCTGCGTCTGAAGGTGCGCGAGGACCCGGCCGAAAGGGCCTCCACCAGCAGCTCCTCGCCCATCAGCTTCACCTTCACATCTCCATCCACAAAGTCATGCATGTCCAACACGATCTGTGACATGATTCACGGTATCAGTAAACAAAACAAGTTTCCCATTCGTCCATAAAACGTAAGAATTATTGGTTATATTTTTGAACGTGTGGTCTTCATGCTACTTACCTTTTAACTAATATTATCCGAAGTGACTGTAACGGCCTGGTTGTCACTCCACAGGTTCCGCGATCGCAGCTGTCTGTAGCGGCCCAGTCTGTCGCTGCGGTGGAAGTCGTCCTCGTCCCAGAAGTCCGCCAGCTGGAGGTCGGCGTCATTCCAGCCGTTGAGGACCTTCCTGATGGAGGCGTCGAAATTGCGGTGTATACCGGAGAAGAATGAGTCCTGGAAGAAGTCTCCCCTTCGAGTGATGGGCAAGAGAGTGTCCCTCGAACCGCGGTGAAGTCTAGAGGAATCAGCTGTTCCTTTGGTCCCAAAATGGCAAGAACAAGTTTCTTTTCGTGCAGAAGACGAGTGTTCTGAGTCTGTGCTAAGACTTGACTGTGTAGTTTCCGATTCGTCGTTTGATGCCATTTGTGTTCGAGTTTGGCTGACTTTCTCACAGTTATTCAAAGTGGAAGTCTGAGTGATGATATTTTCCTTTGTAGTTTCCGTTTTCTGTGA
>NW_020871323.1:26731-29231 GCF_003789085.1 Penaeus vannamei | reverse complement strand
CAGAAATCGGAAACTACAAAGGAAAATATCACTCAGACTTCCACTTTGAATAACTGTGAGAAAGTCAGCCAAACTCGAACACAAATGGCATCAAACGACGAATCGGAAACTACACAGTCAAGTCTTAGCACAGACTCAGAACGCTCGTCTTCTGCACGAAAAGAAACCTGTTCATGCCATTTTGGGACCAAAGGAACAGCTGATTCCTCTAGACTTCACCGCGGTTCGAGGGACACTCTCTTGCCCATCACTCGAAGGGGAGACTTCTTCCAGGACTCATTCTTCTCCGGTATACACCGCAATTTCGACGCCTCCATCAGGAAAGTCCTCAACGGCTGGAATGACGCCGACCTCCAGCTGGCGGACTTCTGGGATGATGACGACTTCCACCGCAGCGACAGACTGGGCCGCTACAGACAGCTGCGATCGCGGAACCTGTGGAGTGACAACCAGGCCGTTACAGTCACTTCGGATAATATCAGTTATAAGGTAAGTAGCATGTAGACTACACACTCTTATCCAATTTATCTATATGTTGAAAAATATAATAAATAATTTTTACGATTTATGGGCGAATGAAAAACTTTTGTTTTGTATACTGATAGCGTGAATCATGTCACAGATCGTGTTGGACATGCATGACTTTGTGGATGGAGATGTGAAGGTGAAGCTGATGGGCGAGAAGGAGCTGCTGGTGGAGGCCCTTTCGGCCGGGTCCTCGCGCACCTTCAGACGCAGCTTTTCCTTGCCTGAGTCCACTGACATGACATCCATCACGCCTGTCATGTCGTCAGATGGCATCCTCACAATCACTGTGACCAAGAAGGTATTGTCCTAGCTTTTCTTTAATATATCATCGCTTTTCTGGTGTTATAAAACTGACTTCATTAAAATGTAGAAGGCATTCGCATGGTAAATACGCCATCCTAAACCAACAGGAGACTGAAACACAACAGAAGGCGACTGTCATCCCCATTAGCGTCAAGGAAACGCACAATGCACAAGTTCACAGCTCAACTTCCTCGACGACCTCGGGAGTTTCTGAGGAAGCGGCGTCTGGCCAGAGATCGTCCCACACAGCCCAACAGGAGGAACGCAAATCCACACGATGCCATCAGGAGAAGATCGACGAGAACAAGACCCAAACTGCAGCTTCCAGTATCTCAAGCAACACCCAAATATCATCACAGAAGCAGTCGTCGGTGATCTCAGATTTTGCTTCCACAAAAAATTCCGACTCGCTGGAAGCAAAGGAAACTCTTGGCAGTTCGCAAGACGATTCCTTGGCCATCGCGAGGAGAGGAAGCTTCTTGCAAGACTCGTTCTTCTCCGACATTCGCCGAGACTTCGACGCCTCCGTCAGGGAAATCTTGAAGAAATGCGACGACTCCGACCTCACGCTGACAGGCGATGTCAGTCACAGTGACATCCTGAGCCGCTACAGGCAGCTTCGATCTCGAAACATGAAGGAAGAGAACCAGGCCTTCTGCGTCTCGTCAGACAGTGTCAGCCTCAAGGTCAGTCCCCTCTCTGTGTATTAGCATTCAGCATTGTCTAATCTTCACTAAATTATCTTAACCTATTATGGAGGACTTCATCATTATCCCATTCATTCTGCTTGTTTCTTTTCTTCTTCTTTCTTCTTTTCTTATCATCATTATTACTATCATTATCATTACTATCATTAATACAGTTATTAATATCAATATCATTATCAATGTCATTTTCTTCATTGTTAATGTCATTATCATTATTATTTTTATCATTATCATCATTGTTATCATTAAAATAATCATTAGTCCTATCATTTTAATTAGACCATATTTTCCATGAACATAAAGAAATAAGCAAATCCAATTCAATTTCAACTTCACAGATCGTGCTGGACGTGCATGACTTCATGCGCGGAGACGTCAAGGTGAAAGTCGTCGACGAGGAGCTGGTGGTGGAAGGGCGCGCGGAGGAGGAGGAAGGAGGGTCGTCCGTCTCGACACGGTCCTTCAGACGCCGCTTTGCCCTGCCTCACAGCACTGACATGACACGCATCACTTCTGTCATGTCTTCGGATGGCATCCTCACAATAACTGTTCTTAAAACGGTAAATAACTTTTATGTTAAGATAATAGGTCCTATATGTTTACATTACACACTCATGTTTAAAAAGGTAAATATGTAGACCTAGAACGCTAATCACACTGCAATGTAACACTGAGTTAGTCTATGCATGCGTAGAAATGAGTATGACGCTGTTCTCATTTCTCTTTCAGGCAGGAGAACCACAGCAAAACACACGCGTTAACTTCTCCACGACCGAAGAAAGGAAGGAATCATCAACAGCTCAAGACTCAACACCCGAAGCAGTTTCGTCCACGACGGAGAAAAATATCTCTGTTCACGAGAATCTTGTTAATGTGGATCAGATGGAGTTTGGGTGTGAACGAAAACTCTACGAGAACAAGACGAGAAAGCTGAAGAAAGATTCGAATTTCCTGCTGAAATA
>NW_020871323.1:5000-26631 GCF_003789085.1 Penaeus vannamei | reverse complement strand
TATATATATAATATATAGGTATATCCGTAATGATAATACTTTTGATAATAATGATACAAAATATAAAGTAATATTAATGCTTAATAACAATAATTTTATTAATAACAATGATAATGATAATAATAATAATGATGATAACAATGATGAGAACAATAACAATTATAAAGACAGTAATAATAGAAATGATGTTAATGTGATAACAATTATATTGATAATAGTAATAAATGTGATGAAGATATGTTGGTAATGATTATAACAATGATAATGATTATGATATTTAATAAAGATAATAATAATGATAAAAATAACAGTACTATGATAACAATGAATGATTAAATAACAATAGTCTGATAATGAAGATAATGATAATGATATAAATAAATGAATGATAATAAACAACAACAATAATATGATAATAACAAAGATAAATGTAATGACGATAATGAGGATGACCATGATAATAATGATAGTAATGATCCCCCCAATCCCTTCTCTTCGTTGGGGGGGGGGGGCTAAGGAGGATCCCCTCTGCCTTGGACCCCAGGGGCCGGATTCTCAAAAGAGCCTTAAGTTAAGGCGCGCTGGAGGCCTTAACCGTCCTGCTGTATTTCCCTTATACAAGAGCAAAGAGAGTTGATTTCCGCCCGCCGTAGAGCGCTAAAGGCTGCTCTCCCCCTTCCTGAACCTAAGGCGCCTTAACTCGCACCAATATGGCGGGTCCCTTGCTCTGTGTACGTGTATGTAAGATCGCTCGGCCGTAAGTTAAGGCGCCTTAAGGAGATACGGCGCCTTAACGCGTTTGAGAATCTGGCCCCTGATCTCGCCTCAACTAATTTGGTCTTTTCTTCTCCCCCTCTTCTTTTCCTCCTGTTCTTCACCCCTCCTTCCGTCCACATCCTAAAGTGTGAGAGCCGAGAGGAAGAAAGGCTGGCCTTGTGTCAGTCCTGAACGGCCTTGTCCTCCGTCTGTCCTTCCCTCCTGACCCCTTTCACTGCCATCCAGACCTACAGCGATCTAACACCTCTGGCATCTTACTCCTCGTCGTTGACTCACCTTTATCCTTTTCGCCATAACACTTCATCATAGTGCTGCATGGCCTCTGACGTGTGGCACATGCATTCGCTTTGACCATTTACTGTTGTGAGAATCCACAAACATCGCCTGATTATAAAGGAGAAGAAGAAAAAAAATCTTTTCAGGGGCTTTTCCTCAAGTCTCACCCTTCGCTATATTTTGAATATGCCGCTAATGACCTTCGATGTTGACGCGGCAGAAAAGTTTCATAAATCCAAGAAATTATGATAAAGAAAATAACATCATGATGATAATGATAATAATGGTTCGTGCTTCTTTACGGAATCGTATATGCATGTTTCTTTTTCTTTTGAATAATAATCATATGAAACAATAATGACAACCATTTGTTGCTGCCTTGTTTGATAATCAAAAAAACTAAAAGTATGACAAATATATATAAACGTTCACTGCCAATTTTGGAACAATGTGCCTTAACAAACCTCACTGATTGTGAACATGATGTGACTAGATTATCAATTAGCAAAAAGTATGTTTTTTTGAGAACTGAGCAATATGCTGTCACCTTTAGTAACTATTACAACCCTAGAATCCAGATGATATTTCTTTCTCTTATCCGTCATTAGTCGTTAGTCGGGGCGTCGGATTCCTCCTAACTTGGGGTGTTGGGGCCAGCCTTCGGAGAACCATAGAAGTAAGGCAAGAACATGTAATCATGTCAAACATTTACTGAAAGGCGCAGTGTGGCCAACCCGAGAAAGGCTCTGTTCTGCTCTCCTTTGAACTCATTTATTGATTTATTCATTATTATATCTAGTAATTTTCACTGTGTCAGTCGATGATCTCCCTGTAACTGTTGAAGGTAGTGATGGGCAAATCGGTCATTTTAGATCTTTTCACTTTTTTTCCGCTTATTTTTTTATCATTATTTTGTGTGTTGTTTGTGTGTGTGTGTGAGTGTGTGTGTGTATCGGCCTTTGCATTATGATTGATAAAAAAAACTTATCAGATGATCATACCTATCGGAAAATAGGATCAGGGTAATTGTACACCAGAGTAAGGTAACGTTTTATTTGCATATACAAATAAACTTTTTCTTCAAAATAACATATGTAAGTACTTGTAGTAAGGAATGTGATTTCAGAAAACAAATACTCTTCCATACAAAATTAATGTGTATATATCACAAAATAATCGCTTATTGAGTACATCTATAAATTCTGTAAGGACTTTCACTCTAATATTGCTTCGCATAAGAGCGATGGTAGCGGGAGCGAGAGCCGGTGCTGAAGGCCCGAGAACTGGCTCCTTCCCAATCCGCGAGGGAGTCCTTCGCATCCTTGTCCTCCCACCCGCCAGCTGTGTCCACGTGGGGCTTCCTCTCGCTGCAAAATCCCCTTGCGCTGTAGCCGCTTGCTCTCTTCCTGCAGGTGATCGTCAGGATTCCGTCCGAGGACAACACGCAGCTGATGGCGTCTCGCTCGACGAGCTCAGGCAAGGCGAAGCGACGCACGAAGCTCACTCGGGACACTCTGCCTCCGTCCTGCCTCTCTGCTTGACCCTCCACCAGCAGCTCCTTGCCCTTCACCAACTGCACTGTCACGTCGCCCTTCATGAAGTCAAACACGTCCATCACGATCTGAAAAGGTAGGAAAAAATGTTATTTAGATAACTAGCTATTCAGTCTTAATTGAAAGAAGGATTCCAAATGTGATATAAAAACAGGCTTTAGTAAGAAGCAGTTTCACACCCACCTTGTGCGAGTCCTGATCGTCCAAGATGCCAACAGCCTGATTTCCAACTTGAGGTTTTGACGCAGACGTCTGTAGTTGTGCATGGCGTCGCTTCGACAGGTCCATTCACTGGCCTTTTCCAGCACTTCTCTCACCGCCTGGCTGAAGCTGTTACGGACATTTGCGAAGCAATAGTCTTCAGCAAACGCACCTCTCCTCTCTATGTGCAAAACCCTGGTTTCCATAGAAAGGCTTGGAATGTTATACTTGAAATCCTTACTGCTGTCATTTGTCATCTTTGTCTCTTTGTTGAACACGTGTCCACCTTCAAACTCTTCGTCATCGTCTTGGAAAGTGACTCGGTAATGGTTATTGGATTGTTTGGCAAAAGCTCTTAATTCCTCGTCATCAGAAGATGAATCTCTCTTCTTCAGATATTCCTCGGCGAGACGATGTCCATTTCTAAATTTCCTTGAAAACCGTTGCCTCGACATCGTCCATGTCTTCTACATCAATCGAAAAATGTTTTCGATTATGGCCCTCCTGCGGAACAACAAAGTTATGATGCATATTTACTTTGATGCGATTGTTTCTAGAATGTATTTTAGACAAACGCCTCTGCACGTATTTTGAACAAGTGTTTGCAGTTCTAGTCATATCTATTCTCTTTACTCCCTCAAATAAACGCAGTTCCTATATACATATTTATATAACAATATATTCGAGCGTATACACAGATGACCTACCTTCTTTGGAGCCAAAATTTTAAGCACACCGTCAGAAGACATGACTGAAATGACAGCCTCAAGCTCAATGTCTCCAGGAACAACGAAGCGCCGAAGGAACCGCTTGCTGGACTTGGAACCGTCTTCCTTCTTCTCCAAGTGACCTTCGACCACCAACTCTCGCTCGTTCACAGCCTTCACGCTGATCTCTCCAACGTCCATAAAGTCGTGAACATCAATGACAAACTGAAAAAGAAGAAAATACATGACAAAGGTTCATTCAGGCAATGAGTTCTCATGATGTTTCAAATAGCATTTCTTGACTGAGAAACAGATTATATAATTAGTCTATGTCTGTACCTTATAATGGCGTTCATCTTCCGAGGACGTCACAGCCTGAGTGTCTTCCCTCATATTTCGTGCTCGTAGTTTCCTGTAGGAAGTCATCTCGTCACCGCAGGACTTCTCTCCCCATCTGCTCAGGATTTCCCTTACTGCTTTCTGGAAATCCTCCCTTGTGTCTCGGAAGAAGTAATGGGAAAAGAAGTGTCCTTTCCTTGTGATAGGAAAAGATTTCTCTGTGAAGTTAGATAGAGAACCACTCGCCAAACGAGAGGACGTTCCCATAATTGCGTCTTCGGTGACGTTATACTTATTAGTTTCTTGAGACTCCCTGCCACTTTCTTGTCCACAGCGTCTCAGTCTATTGCTGTCCTCGAAACTGCAATCAAGATAAGGCGTCTCTGTTCCCGACGTGAAATCTCGAGAGAAATGACGAGTTTCCTCGGACTGAGACGTCATATACTCGTTCAGTCCATTTTGGTTCTCATTCTTGGTCTCAAGCAGACGTTTTTCAGCAGGAAGTGAAGGTGATTTCGAGTGAATGATTTCTTTTGTGATGCGTTTTGCTTCAGTTTTAATGGAGTTTTCAGCAGTATTTGCCTCGACATTTCCTTCCTGCAAAACAATAACTTTATACAATATTTGCGTAGTGTAATTTTTTTTTTTTTTTTTTATTCATAGGTGATTACTCCTAGCAAAAGGTATATCAATAATAGGACTTGATTAGAACATACCTTAAACATCACAGTGACTGTGAGGATGCCATCTAATGACATGACAGAAGTGATTTTAGTAAACTGTGGAAGAGAGAAGCGGCGTCTGAAGGAGTGAGAGGTTTCGGATGAGGTTCCTTCTTCCTTCTTCACCAAAAGTCCCTCGATGACCAGCTCCTTCTCATCAACGACTTTCGCTTGTACATCTCCACTCATGAAATCATGAACGTCCATAATTATCTGGAAATAATAGGTAGCTTTTTATACCTACTTTTGGAATGTTCTTTGAGGAATCATAGTAGTAATTTATTTAGTAATAATATTGATATTACTCAAAATGACACAAAAAGTAACAATGACAATAATGTCGACTAACCTTCATACAAGACTTGTCTGATGTGACGATAGCGGCCTGATTCTCTTCCCTCAGATCGCGAGACCGAAGCTGCCTGTAGCGTTCCAGGATATCGGTGTGACGGAGGTCAGTGTCGTCCTCAAAGTTGACTTGATTGCACCTGCCCAACACCTGCCTGAGAGCGGCACTGAAGTCTCGGTGAGCGTCGAGGAAGAATGAGTCTTGGAAGAAGTTTCCTCTTTTGGTGATGAGCAAGAGTTCTTCTGGCGAATCTCTGTGAATCCTCCTTGTTCCTTTCAAGGATTCGATAGCTTCTGCAGACTCTTCTGCAATTGTCGTGGATGAAGTCTCGGGATTTGTGTCTGTTGTGCTGGATTCTTTGGTTTCAGTCGTTTCTTCGAGGTTCAGCTGCCCGACACTATCGACGGCTTCCTCTTCATGGGTACAATCTCTGGATAACTGAAGGGAATTTGTGCAACTCTCAATGGCTGCCGACTGAGTCCTTTTGCTGTCGAGTGTTTCCTCAGGGATTGTTTGGTAATTAAAGTTCTCTTGAACTGCTGAGTCGTTCTCATACTTATTTTGCCAAGAAAATTGTGCAAGTTCCTCGTCAAGTATTTGGACCTTCTTGCACAGACTTTGAGATCTGACCTGACACATTCTGTGCCTCAGCAACAGTTTCGTGTGAGTCTTCCCCATCAAGAATGTCAACAGATTCCTGGGAATCTTGGAGATCAAGAATTTCAACAGATGAGCCTTTCACTTCAAGAATATCAACAGATCGCTGTGAATCTTTTACATCAAGAATGTCAATATCTTCCTGCGACTCTGTAAGATCAAGAATTTCAATAGCTTCTGAGCCTTTCACTTCAACAATGTCAGAAGATTCCTGTGAGTTTTTTAGATCATGAATATCAATAGCCTGCTGAGAGTCTTCAAGATGAAGGACTTCTGCAGTTTCGGAATCGTTTTCATCTTCGGGAATGGCAGACAGAAGAGAATCCTGGGAGGAAGTTCCAAAGTCACGAGAGGCAGACAAATTGCCAGACGTTTCAGTCATGGCGATCGAACTTCGGCGACACAAGGAAGCATCTGAAATGTCTGCAAACTCGGAGCAAGACTGCATTTCATCAGACACAAAAGATGAATCAGTCAGCCTTCTGCAGGTACAATAGATTCTATGTTGCCAATAGTTTCTTTGCTTTGATTTTCACTTTCTACAAAGTCGAAATCAGTATCATGACTCGATGTTGCTGCAGAATCAGTCACAGGACTTCTCGTGCTGTCTCAGATTCCACACTCATTTCTTCAGATGAGATCGGAATCTTTACATCTTCAATGCTCGTATCTTCTGCCAGAGTCCATGCAGTCATGTGTGGCTTTGCTTTCTTTTTCACATTCCTCATGGAGGGAGATGGTTTCATCAGCTGGGAATAGCGAGCGTTGAACTTGAGAGGATTTTTGAACTTCCTCAACAGACCTGATCACTTTGTGTTCCTCCGGTTCTTCTGCCTGTTAAACAATTTAAATATTAGCTTAAAAATTATACTTGATCTTATAAAACAGAAACACGAGTGTGTGTGAGTGCGTACGTGAGTATGTGTATCAGGGAAAGAGGGTGCTTGTGAGTGTCTGCGATGTGCACGTATTTATTTGTAACATCTTTTTGTATTCTTAGTAACTGACATTTTCATCTTTGTAACATATAGCATAAGTAATTGTTATCTCCAGATAATCCTTACATACCATTTTTGAAGCGCTGATTGTAAGAATGCCATCTGAAGACATGATGCACGTGATGGCTGTCATGTCAATGTGCTCTGGCAAGGAGAAGCGGCGTCGGAAGGAGTAGGAGGACACGGATGAGCTTCCTTCTTCTCTCCTCTCCACACGACCCTCCACCACCACCTCCGTCTCGCCCGCCACCTTCACCTTCAGATCCCCGTTCATGAAGTCTTGGACGTCCAACACGATCTATGAAAATTTATGTATATTAAACAATAGCCATAATGCTTACATCTGGATATCATATTTGAATTAATAAATGTTCACATGAAGAAACATGTAAACAGTTGCAGGTAGATTGAAAAAATATTGGGTTTAATTGATCTTCAAAAGGCGTTTAAACAAAATTGTATTAGTAAGAGTGATTCTTGAACTACTTACCTTGTAACTAGTGTTGTCGGACGTGACGATAAAGACTTGGGTCTCTTCCTTCAATTCGTGGGATCGAAGCTGTCTGTAGCGGTCCAGGATATCGCTGTGACTAAGGCCAAGGAAGTCCTCACTGTGTGTCACTTCGCTGTCTTCGCTGACCCACTTCCTCAGGACCTCTCTGATGGCAGCGTCGAATTTTGGCGGACATCGAGGAAGAAGGAGTCCTGGACGAAGCTTCCCCTTCGAACGATGGGCAAGATTTCCTCGCCCAGTTTGATGGCTTCAGTCGAATCAGATTCTGATTGCACAGTTGCTTGTTCCTGTTGTTCAGAAACTGAATCATCATAAGAGGCTTTTCAACGACTGTCGATTCAAGAGTTTCAGCCAATCGCATGAGTTCATGATCCTGAATATTGGCAACGTCTCCACGAACAGAAGCAGTTGTAGACTCATCCACAGACGGATTGTGGCAGATCTTGGACTTCAAAACTTCCTTGGATTCAGCAGGAAATTCGAATTCTTTCTTCAGCTTTCTCGTCTTGTTCTCGTAAGAGTGTTTTCGTTCATACCCAAACTCCATCTGATCCACACTAACAAGTTTCTCGTGAACAGAGATATTTTTCTCCGTCGTGGACGAAACTGCTTCGGGTGTTGAGTCTTGAGCTGTTGATGATTCCTTCCTTTCCTCGGTCGCGGAGAAGTTAACGAGTGAGTTTTGCTGTGGTTCTCCTGCCTGAATGAAACAAAAACAGGGTCATGTAGAGACTTGATATAATGTTACATTGCAGTGTGATTAACATGTCAGGTCTATATTTTTTAAGCATGATTATGTAATGTAAACATAGGTTTATTAAGTTATCTTAACATGAAAAGTAAGTTATTTACCGTTTTGAGAGCAGTTATTGTGAGGATGCCATCCGAAGACATGACAGAAGTGATGCGTGTCATGTCAGTGCTGTGAGGCAGGGCAAAGCGGCGTCTGAAGGACCGTGTCGAGACGGACGACCCTCCTTCCTCCTCCTCCGCGCGCCCTTCCACCACCAGCTCCTCGTCGACGACTTTCACCTTGACGTCTCCGCGCATGAAGTCATGCACGTCCAGCACGATCTATGAGATTGAAATTGAATTGAATTTGCTTTAATTTTTTTAAGTTAATGAAAATATGGTCAAAATATAGTGATAGGACTGATGATTATCAATAATAACAATGTTGAAAGTGACAATGATAATAACACTAACAATGAAAATAATGGCATTGATAATGATATGAATATTGATAATTGCAATAATGATAGTAATGATAATGAAAGCAATAATGGTGATAATGAGAAAAAAAAGAAAGAAAGAACAAGCAGAATGAATCGGATAATGATGAAGCCCATAATAGTATGTGAAGATATTCTGCGACCCTCAGTGAAGTTGTGCATATCAAGTATAGATAATCGTGTACCAAGAGAAAAACATCAAATACTTTGTAATCAATGAAAATATCTTGAATACTTTAGGCAATGCCGAGTGCTGATACACAGAGAGGGGACTGACCTTGAGGCTGGCACTGTCTGACGAGACGCAGAAGGCCTGGTTCTCTTCCCTCATGTTTCGAGATCGAAGCTGCCTGTAGCGGCTCAGGATGTCACTGACTGACATCGCCTGTCAGCGTGAGGTCGGAGTCGTCGCATTTCTTCAAGATTTCCCTGACGGAGGCGTCGAAGTCTCGGCGAATGTCGGAGAAGAACGAGTCTTGCAAGAAGCTTCCTCTCCTCGCGATGGCCAAGGAATCGTCTTGCGAACTGCCAAGAGTTTCCTTTGCTTCCAGCGAGTCGGAAATTTTTGTGAAAGCGAAATCTGAGATCACAGACGACTGCTTCTGTGATGATATTTGGGTGTTGCTTGAGATACTGGAAGCTGCAGTTTGGGTCTTGTTCTCGTCGATCTTCTCCTGATGGCATCGTGTGGATTTGCGTTCCTCCTGTTGGGCTGTGTGGGACGTTCTCTGGCCAGACGACGCTTCCTCAGAAACTCCCGAGGTCGTCGAGGAAGTTGAGCTGTGAACTTCTGCATTGTGCGTTTCCTTGACGCTAATGGGGATGACAGTCGTCTTCTGTTGTGTTTCAGTCTCCTGTTGGTTAGGATTGGCGTATTTACCATGCGAATGCCTTCTACATTTTAATGAAGTCAGTTTTATAACATCAGAAAAGCGTTGATATAGTAAGAGGAAGCTAGGACAATACCTTCTTGGTCACAGTGATTGTGAGGATGCCATCTGACGACATGACAGGCGTGATGGATGTCATGTCAGTGGACTCAGGCAAGGAAAAGCTGCGTCTGAAGGTGCGCGAGGACCCGGCCGAAAGGGCCTCCACCAGCAGCTCCTTCTCGCCCATCAGCTTCACCTTCACATCTCCATCCACAAAGTCATGCATGTCCAACACGATCTGTGACATGATTCACGCTATCAGTATACAAAACAAGTTTCCCATTCGTGCATGAAACGTAAGAATTATTGGTTATTTTTTTTTAACGTGTGGTCTTCATGCTACTTACCTTATAACTAATATTATCCGAAGTGACTGTAACGGCCTGGTTGTCACTCCACAGGTTCCGCGATCGCAGCTGTCTGTAGCGGCCCAGTCTGTCGCTGCGGTGGAAGTCGTCATCATCCCAGAAGTCCGCCAGCTGGAGGTCGGCGTCATTCCAGCCGTTGAGGACCTTCCTGATGGAGGCGTCGAAATTGCGGTGTATACCGGAGAAGAATGAGTCCTGGAAGAAGTCTCCCCTTCGAGTGATGGGCAAGAGAGTGTCCCTCGAACCGCGGTGAAGTCTAGAGGAATCAGCTGTTCCTTTGGTCCCAAAATGGCAAGAACAAGTTTCTTTTCGTGTAGAAGACGAGTGTTCTGAGTCTGTGCTAAGACTTGACTGTGTAGTTTCCGATTCGTCGTTTGATGCCATTTGTGTTCGAGTTTCGCTGACTTTCTCACAGTTATTCAAAGTGGAAGTCTGAGTGATGATATTTTCCTTTGTAGTTTCCGTTTTCTGTGAGGTAAAATATAACGTAATATTAGGGTCAATATGATATCGTGTTCTTTTTTACTTATACAACATTCATTTTTTAATAGGCTACAAACTGATTACGAGAAAATCCTTGACTCACCATTTTTGGCGCAGTGATTGTGAGGATTCCATCTGTGGACATGACGGACGTGATCGCCGTCACGTTTGTGTGTCGAGGCAAAGAGAAGTAGCGTCTGAAGGAGTGTGACGAGACGGACAGGCTTCCTTCCTCCTTCCTCTCCACGTGTCCTTCCACCAACAGCTCCTCCTCGTCCAACACCTTCACTCTCACATCTCCTTCCAGAAAGTCATGCACGTCCAGCACAATCTGGGAAACAGAATTTATATGCTATGATTTTAGCTCTTTGTGGACTTGCTCTGCGAATTTACACACTAGTTAACCATGTCTTGTTTAACAGACAGTTGTTATATCGACTCACCTTGTGACTTGTGTTGTCAGATGTGACTGTGACAGCCTGGTTCTCTTCCTTGAGGTTGCGAGATCGAAGCTGTCTGTATCGGTCCATAATATCCTCCCGGCGGAAGTCTTTCGCTTGGAAATCGTCGCCACTCCATCTGGCCAACACCTCCCTGACGGAGGAGTCAAAGTCCTTGTGTGTGTCCGAGAAAAACGCGTCTTGGAAGAAGCTTCCTCTGCGACTGATGGGGAGGAACACACCCCACGCCCTGCTGCTTGACCTTTCCTGTCGCGAGCACTTTTCCGCGGGCGTGGAGGAGACTGTCACGTCGTAGGACTTTTCCATCTGAATGGGCGCCATTTTCAAAAGAGGAATATGTATACACTTGTGCTATGACTTGAGAGGAGATCGTTGGAGGTGCACGTGCGCTTGTGAACTGAAGGTAGTTGGGAGGACAGCAAACATATATACCGTTTGGCGAGTGCGAGCGTGTGACGTGGCAAGGGCGTCACTTGGCAGGAGCAGCTGTTGCGCGGCTGCCAAAGTCCAGAGATGTGAGTAAACAGGCGTGACTCGGGTCCAGCATCAGCGTTGGCGGCTTCGGTACGACTGACGCAGCATTGCTTTGCCAAACTGCTTAATCCGCTGGATATTTCGGGGAATTTCGCAAAAATCTTTTTCGAATACGTTTATTTTTAACTTGATCTGTGTCATTTTAGCCAGAATCACTTAAATATACGTAGATATACACATCCAAGTACGTGCACCCACATACATCTATACATAGATATGTAAATACGGGTGCGCGCACACACGCGCATATATATATATATATATATATATATATATATATATATATATATATATATATATATGTGTGTGTGTGTGTGTGTATGTGTGTGTGTGTGTGTGTGTGTGTGTATGTGTGTGTGTGTGTGTGTGTGTGTGTGTGTGTGTGTATATATATATATATATATATTATATATATATATATATATCATATATATTTATGTATGTTCATAAGTATGTGTACATATATAACATATTTTTTATATATAGATATATAGATACATATATATATATATATATATATTATATATATATGTATATATATATGTGTGTGTGTGTGTGTGTGTGTGTGTGTGTGTGTGTGTGTATATATATATATATATATATATATATATATATATATATGTATATATATATATATATATATATATATATATATATATATATATATATATATATATATATATATATGTACATGTATACCATATATGTTTAATGGTATATATGCATATATATATATATATATATATCATATATGCATGTATATATACATACATATACATATATATACATATGTACATATTTACACACACATTTATGGCATATAATGAAAATAATCGTAAACATTATAATAATATTGATATTAATGGTAATGATAGAAATAATGCAATAATAGTTATAATAATAACTAATATTAGGAATAACAATAATTAGATAATGATAATCATGATAATAATGGTAATGATGATGGTGATAAAATACTAATGATAATGATAATAACAATAATGATAAAGTGATAATGACGAGGATGAGGATGAAGATGTTCTTGATAATGACAATGATTATAATAACAATAATAATGATGACAGTAATGATAGATAAAACTGAAAATGATGATAATGATATTGATAATAGTAATAGATGTGATAAAGATAATAATAGTGATGATAATAACAATGATGATGATTATGATCACCGTAATGATTATAATAACATTAATGATGAAAACAAAAATGATAACACTAATAATAGTAATGATAATAATTGTATGAAGATAATAATGATAATGATGATGATGATAATGATGAATGATGAATGATGATGGTGATGATGATGATTGTTGCCGGTGGGGAGAGGCACATGCATTTGCTTTGACCATTAACCATCGTGGGAATTCACAAAGATCGCTTAATAATAATTTTAATAAAACTTCCTAACCCGGGGGCTTTGTCACAAGGCTCACCCTTCGTTATATTTTGAATATGCCGCTAATGGCCTCTGATGTTGACGCGGAAGAATATTTTCATAAATTCTGTAAGTGATGATAATGATGATGATAATAATATGGTAATAATAATCAAATGAGGATCATAATAATAAAAGTTACGGAACTGTCATCTACATGGTTTTATCTTCTTTAGGGAAAAAACATGTGAAACAATAAGGATAACCAGCATTTGTTGCTGTCTTGTTTGATGATCAAAATAAACTAAAGAAATCATAAACTCATGGCAAAATATTTATAATCTAAGTTTCACTACACTTTTGGAACAATATTCCATAACAATATTCGGTAGTAATGCGACTAGATTTTAAAATAGCGAAATATATGGTTTGGGGAACTGAACAATGTGCTGTCACTCTTTATCACTATCATAATCCTAGAATCCAGATGATATTTCTTCCTCTTGTCCGCCCTCAGGCGTTAGTCAGGGCCTTGGATTCTTCATTACTTAAGGCGTTGGGGACAGCCTTCAAAGCAAAAAAAAAGGAAATGAACATAATTAACAACATCAATCCTCCTTAAAGACGCAGTGTGGCCAACACGAGAAATGATCTGTTCTCTGCAGATTCTCCTTTGCTGAACTTGGTCAATTCACTTCCCTGTGTCAGTCGATCTTCCTGTAATTGCTGAAGGTAGTGATGGGCAAATCGGTCATTTCCAGGCCTGGCAAATCACTCCATTCATTCTTTTCCCGTTTTTTTCACCTGTTTTTTTTTTTTTTTTTTTTTTTTTTTTTTTTTTTTTTTTTTGTCTTTCGGACTTTGAATTTTGATTCATATAAAACTCATAAAATGAAGATCATGCCTATCGGAACATAGGATCAGGGTAACTATACAACAAAGTAAGTTATCGTTATATTTGCATATACAAATAAACTTTTTCTTCAAAATAACATATGTAAATACTTGTAGTAAGGAATGTGATTTCAAAAATAATACGAAACATATATATATATATATATATATATATATATATATATATATATATATATATATATGTATATATATATATATATATATATATATATATATATATATATATATATATATATATATGTATATCACAAAATAAATTATTGAGTACAAGATTTTTTTTTTTTATGCATTTATAAATTCCTGTAAGGACTTTCACTCTAATAACTTTGGGGCGCGGAGCTGCTGAAGGCCCGAGAACTGGCTCCTTCCCAATCCGCGAGGGAGTCCTTCGCATCCTTGTCCTCCACCCGCCAGCTGTGTCCACGTGGGGCTTCCTCTCGCTGCAAAATCCCCTTGCGCTGTAGCCGCTTGCTCTCTTCCTGCAGGTGATCGTCAGGATTCCGTCCGAGGACAACACGCAGCTGATGGCGTCTCGCTCGACGAGCTCAGGCAAGGCGAAGCGACGCACGAAGCTCACTCGGGACACTCTGCCTCCGTCCTGCCTCTCTGCTTGACCCTCCACCAGCAGCTCCTTGCCCTTCACCAACTGCACTGTCACGTCGCCCTTCATGAAGTCAAACACGTCCATCACGATCTGAAAAGGTAGAAAAAAATTTAGATAACTAGCTATTCAGTCTTAATTGAAAGAAGGATTCCAAATGTGATATAAAACAGGCTTTAGTAAGAAGCAGTTTCACACCCACCTTGTGCGAGTCCTGATCGTCCAAGATGCCAACAGCCTGATTTTCCAACTTGAGGTTGCGTTGACGCAGACGTCTGTAGTTGTGCATGGCGTCGCTTCGACAGGTCCATTCACTGGCCTTTTCCAGCACTTCTCTCACCGCCTGGCTGAAGCTGTTACGGACATTTGCGAAGCAATAGTCTTCAGCAAACGCACCTCTCCTCTCTATGTGCAAAACCCTGGTTTCCATAGAAAGGCTTGGAATGTTATACTTGAAATCCTTGCTGCTGTTATTGTCATCTTTGTCTCCTTGTTGAACATGTGTCCACCTTCAAACTCTTCGTCATCGTCTTGGAAAGTGACTCGGTATTGGTTATTGGATTGTTTGGCAAAAGCTCTTAATTCCTCGTCATCAGAAGATGAATCTCTCTTCTTCAGATATTCCTCGGCGAGACGATGTCCATTTCTAAATTTCCTTGAAACCGTTGCCTCGACATCGTCCATGTCTTCTACATCAATCGAAAAATGTTTTCGATTATGGCCCTCCTGCGGAACAGCAAAGTTATGTATATTTACTTTGATGCGATTGTTTCTAGAATGTATTTTAGACAAACGCCTCTGCACGTATATTGAACCAGTGTTTGCAGTTCTAGTCATATCTATTTTCTTTACTCCCTCAAATAAACACAGTGCTGGGCACAGAAACATTCCTATGCATATCTATATAACAATATACTCGTGTATGAACTTCCGAACGTATACACAGATAACCTACCTTCTTTGGAGCCAAAATTTTAAGCACACCGTCAGAAGACATGACTGAAATGACAGCCTCAAGCTCAATGTCTCCAGGAACAACGAAGCGCCGAAGGAACCGCTTGCTGGACTTGGAACCGTCTTCCTTCTTCTCCAAGTGACCTTCGACCACCAACTCTCGCTCGTTCACAGCCTTCACGCTGATCTCTCCAACGTCCATAAAGTCGTGAACATCAATGACAAACTGAAAAAGAAGAAAATACATGACAAAACTTCATTCAGGCAATGAGTTACCATGATGTTTCAAATAACATTTCTTGACAGAGAAACAGATTATATAATTAGTCTATGTCTGTACCTTATAATGGCGTTCATCTTCCGAGGACGTCACAGCCTGAGTGTCTTCCCTCATATTTCGTGCTCGTAGTTTCCTGTAGGAAGTCATCTCGTCACCGCAGGACTTCTCTCCCCATCTGCTCAGGATTTCCCTAACGGCCTTCTGGAAATCCTCCCTTGTGTCTCGGAAGAAGTAATGGGAGAAAAAGTGTCCTTTCCTCGTGATAGGAAAAGACTTCTCTGTGAAGCTAGATAGAGAACCACTTGCCAAACGAGAGGACGTTCCCATAATTGCGTCTTCGGTGACGTTATACTTATTAGTTTCTTGAGACTCCCTGCCACTTTCTTGTCCACAGCGTCTCAGTCTATTGCTGTCCTCGAAACTGCAATCAAGATAAGGCGTCTTTGTCCCCGACGTGAAATCTCGAGGGAAATGACGAGTTTCCTCGGACTGAGATGTCATATACTCGTTCAGTCCATTTTGGTTTTCATTCTTGGTCTCAAGCAGACGTTTTTCAGCAGGAAGTGAAGTGATTTCGAGTGAATGATTTCTTTTGTGATGCGTTTTGCTTCAGTTTTAATGGAGTTTTCAGCAGTATTTGCCTCGACATTTCCTTCCTGCAAAACAATAACTTTATACAATATTTGCGTAGTGTATTTTTTTTTTTTTTCTTTATTCATAGGTGATTACTCCTAGCAAAAATATATCAATAATAGACTTGATTAGAACATACCTTAAACATCACAGTGACTGTGAGGATGCCATCTAATGACATGACAGAAGTGATTTTAGTAAACTGTGGAAGAGAGAAGCGGCGTCTGAAGGAGTGAGAGGTTTCGGATGAGGTTCCTTCTTCCTTCTTCACCACAAGTCCTCGATGACCAACTCCTTCTCATCAACGACCTTCGCTTGTACATCTCCACTCATGAAATCATGAACGTCCATAATTATCTGGAAATAATAGGTAGCTTTTTATACCTACTTTTGAAATGTTTTGGGAATCATGTAGTAATTTATTTAGTAATAATATTGATATTACTCAAAATGACACGAAAAGTAACAATGACAATAATGTCGACTAACCTTCATACAAGACTTGTCTGATGTGACGATAGCGGCCTGATTCTCTTCCCTCAGATCGCGAGACCGAAGCTGCCTGTAGCGTTCCAGGATATCGGTGTGGCGGAGGTCAGTGTCGTCCTCAAAGTTGACTTGATTGCACCTGCCCAACACCTGCCTGAGAGCGGCACTGAAGTCTCGGTGAGCGTCGAGGAAGAATGAGTCTTGGAAGAAGTTTCCTCTTTTGGTGATGAGCAAGAGTTCTTCTGGCGAATCTCTCTGAATCCTCTTGTTCCTTTCAAGGATTCGATAGCTTCTGCAGACTCTTCTGCAATTGTCGTGGATGAAGTATTTGTATCTGTTGGCTGGATTCTTTGGTTTCAGTCGTTTCTTCTAGGTTCAGCTGCCCGACACTATCGACGGCTTCCTCTTCATGGGTACAATCTCTGGATAACTGAACGGAATTTGTGCAACTCTCAATGGCTGCCGACTGAGTCCTTTTGCTGTCGAGTGTTTCCTCAGGGATTGTTTGGTAATTAAAGTTCTCTTGAACTGCTGAGTCGTTCTCATACTTATTTTGCCAAGAAAATTGTGCAAGTTCCTCGTCAATAGTATTGGACCTTTCTTGCACAGACGCGGCATCCTCAGTTACATCGAAAATGGTTGAAGACTTTGAGTTCTGACTGACACATTCTGAGCCTCAGCAACAGTTTCGTGTGAGTCTTCCCATCAAGAATGTCAACAGATTCCTGGGAATCTTGGAGATCAAGAATTTCAACAGATGAGCCTTTCACTTCAAGAATATCAACAGATCCTGTGAATCTTTTACATCAGAATGTCATATCTTCCTGCGAGTCTGTAAGATCAAGAATTTCAATAGCTTCTGAGCCTTTCACTTCAACAATGAGAAGATTCCTGTGAGTTTTTCAGATCTGAATATCAATAGCCTGCTTGAGAGTCTTCAAGATGAAGGACTTCTGCAGTTTCGGAATCGTTTTCATCTTCGGGAATGGCAGACAGAAGAGAATCCTGAGAGGAAGTTCCAAAGTCACGAGAGGCAGACAAATTGCCAGACGTTTCAGTCATGGCGATCGAACTTCGGCGACACAAGGAAGCATCTGAAATGTCTGCAAACTCGGAGCAAGACTGCATTTCATCAGACACAAAAGTTGGAGAATCATCATCACTTTTGCAGGTACAATAGATTCTACGTTGCAATAGTTTCTTTGCTTTGATTTTCACTTTCTACAAAGTCGAAATCAGTATCATGACTCGATGTTGCTGCAGAATCAGTCAACAGGACTTCTCGGGCTGTCTCAGATTCCACCGAGTGACTCATTTCTTGAGATGAGATCGGAATCTTTACATCTTCAATGCTCGTATCTTCTGCCACAGAGTCCATGCAGTCATGTGTGCTTTGCTTTCTTTTTCACATTCCTCATGGAGGGAGATGGTTTCATCAGCTGGGAATAGCGAGCGTTGAACTTGAGAGGATTTTTGAACTTCCTCAACAGACCTGATCATTTTGTGTTCCTCCGGTTCTTCTGCCTGTTAAACAATTTAAATATTAGCTTAAAAATTATACTTGATCTTATAAACAGAAACACGAGTGTGTGTGAGTGCGTACGTGAGTATGTGTGTCAGGGAAAGAGGGTGCTTGTGAGTGTCTGCGATGTGCACGTTTTTATTTGTAACATCTTTTTGTATTCTTAGTAACTGACATTTTCATCTTTGTAACATATAGCATAAGTAATTGTCATCTCCAGATAATCCTTACATACCATTTTTGAAGCGCTGATTGTAAGAATGCCATCTGAAGACATGATGCACGTGATGGCTGTCATGTCAATATGCTCTGGCAAGAAAGCGGCGTCGGAAGGAGTAGGAGGACACGGATGAGCTTCCTTCTTCTCTCCTCTCCACACGACCCTCCACCACCACCCCGTCTCGCCCGCCACCTTCACCTTCAGATCCCCGTTCATGAAGTCTTGGACGTCCAACACGATCTAAAATTTATGTATATTAAACAATAGCCATAATGCTTACATCTGGGTATCATATTCGAATTAATAATTGTTCAAATGAAGAACCCACGTGTAAACAGTTGCAGGTAGATTGAAAAAATATTGGGATTTAATTGATCTTCAAAAGGCGTTTAAACAAATTGTATTAGTAAGAGTGATTCTTGAACTATTTACCTTGTAACTAGTGTTGTCGGACGTGACGATAAAGACTTGGGTCTCTTCCTTCAATTCTGGATCGAAGCTGTCTGTAGCGGTCCAGGATATCGCTGTGACTAAGGCCAAGGAAGTCCTCACTGTGTGTCTTCGCTGTCTTCGCTGACCCACTTCCTCAGGACCTCTCTGATGGCAGCGTCGAATTCTTGGCGGACATCGAGGAAGAGGAGTCCTGGACGAAGCTTCCCCTTCGAACGATGGGCAAGATTTCCTCGCCCAGTTTGATGGCTTCAGTCGAATCAGATTCTGATTGCACAGTTGCTTGTTCCTGTTGTTCAGAAACTGAATCATCATAAGAGGCTTTTTCAACGACTGTCGATTCAAGAGTTTCAGCCAATCGCATGAGTTCATGATCCTGAATATTGGCAACGTCTCCACGAACAGAAGCAGTTGTAGACTCATCCACAGACGGATTTTGGCAGATCTTGGACTTCAAAACTTCCTTGGATTCAGCAGGAAATTCGAATTCTTTCTTCAGCTTTCTCGTCTTGTTCTCGTAAGAGTGTTTTCGTTCACACCCAAACTCCATCTGATCCACATTAACAAGATTCTCGTGAACAGAGATATTTTTCTCCGTCGTGGACGAAACTGCTTCGGGTGTTGAGTCTTGAGCTGTTGATTCCTTTCTTTCCTCGGTCGCGGAGAAGTTAACGAGTGAGTTTTCCTGAGGTTCTCCTGCCTGAATGAAACAAAAACAGGGTCATGTAGATACTTAATATGTTACATTGCAGTGTGATTAACATGTCAGGTCTATATTTTTTAAGCATGATTATGTAATGTAAACATAGGTTTATTAAGTTATCTTAACATGAAAAGTAAGTTATTTACCGTTTTGAGAGCAGTTATTGTGAGGATGCCATCCGAAGACATGACAGAAGTGATGCGTGTCATGTCAGTGCTGTGAGGCAGGGCAAAGCGGCGTCTGAAGGACCGTGTCGAGACGGACGACCCTCCTTCCTCCTCCTCCGCGCGCCCTTCCACCACCAGCTCCTCGTCGACGACTTTCACCTTGACGTCTCCGCGCATGAAGTCATGCACGTCCAGCACGATCTATGAGATTGAAATTGAATTGAATTTGCTTTATTTTTTTTTTAAGTTAATGAAAATATGGTCAAAATAGTGATAGGACTGATGATTATCAATAATACAATTTGAAAGTGACAATGATAATAACACTAACAATGAAAAAAATGGCATTGATAATGATATGAATATTGATAATTGCAATAATGATAGTAATGATAATGAAAGCAATAATGGTGATAATGAGAAAAAAAGAAAGAACAAGCAGAATGAATCGGATAATGATGAAGCCCATAATAGTATGTGAAGATATTCTGCGACCCTCAGTGAAGTTGTGCATATCAAGTATAGATAATCGTGTACCAAGAGAAAAACATCAAATACTTTGTAATCAATGAAAATATCTTGAATACTTTAGGCAATGCCGAGTGCTGATACACAGAGAGGGGACTGACCTTGAGGCTGGCACTGTCTGACGAGACGCAGAAGGCCTGGTTCTCTTCCCTCATGTTTCGAGATCGAAGCTGCCTGTAGCGGCTCAGGATGTCACTGTGACTGACATCGCCTGTCAGCGTGAGGTCGGAGTCGTCGCATTTCTTCAAGATTTCCCTGACGGAGGCGTCGAAGTCTCGGCGAATGTCGGAGAAGAACGAGTCTTGCAAGAAGCTTCCTCTCCTCGCGATGGCCAAGGAATCGTCTTGCGAACTGCCAAGAGTTTCCTTTGCTTCCAGCGAGTCGGAAATTCTTGTGGAAGCGAAATCTGAGATCACAGACGACTGCTTCTGTGATGATTGTTGGGTGTTGCTTGAGATACTGGAAGCTGCAGTTTGGGTCTTGTTCTCGTCGATCTTCTCCTGATGGCATCGTGCGGATTTGCGTTCCTCCTGTTGGGCTGTGTGGGACGTTCTGGCCAGACGCCGCTTCCTCAGAAACTCCCGAGGTCGTCGAGGAAGTTGAGCTGTGAACTTCTGCATTGTGCGTTTCCTTGACGCTAATGGGGATGACAGTCGTCTTCTGTTGTGTTTCAGTCTCCTGTTGGTTTAGGATGGCGTATTTACCATGCGAATGCCTTCTACATTTTAATGAAGTCAGTTTTATAACATCAGAAAAGCGTTGATATAGTTTTAAGAGGAGCTAGGACAATACCTTCTTGGTCACAGTGATTGTGAGGATGCCATCTGACGACATGACAGGCGTGATGGATGTCATGTCAGTGGACTCAGGCAAGGAAAAACTGCGTCTGAAGGTGCGCGAGGACCCGGCCGAAAGGGCCTCCACCAGCAGCTCCTTCGCCCATCAGCTTCACCTTCACATCTCCATCCACAAAGTCATGCATGTCCAACACGATCTGTGACATGATTCACGGTATCAGTAAAACAAAACAAGTTTTCATTCGTCCATAAAACGTAAGAATTATTGGTTATATTTTTGAACGTGTGGTGTCTTCATGCTACTTACCTTGTAACTAATATTATCCGAAGTGACTGTAACGGCCTGGTTGTCACTCCACAGGTTCCGCGATCGCAGCTGTCTGTAGCGGCCCAGTCTGTCGCTGCGGTGGAAGTCGTCCTCGTCCCAGAAGTCCGCCAGCTGGAGGTCGGCGTCATTCCAGCCGTTGAGGACCTTCCTGATGGAGGCGTCGAAATTGCGGTGTATACCGGAGAAGAATGAGTCCTGGAAGAAGTCTCCCCTTCGAGTGATGGGCAAGAGAATGTCCCTCGAACCGCGGTGAAGTCTAGAGGAATCAGCTGTTCCTTTGGTCCCAAAATGGCATGAACAAGTTTCTTTTCGTGCAGAAGACGAGCGTTCTGAGTCTGTGCTAAGACTTGACTGTGTAGTTTCCGATTCGTCGTTTGATGCCATTTGTGTTCGAGTTTGGCTGACTTTCTCACAGTTATTCAAAGTGGAAGTCTGAGTGATGATATTTTCCTTTGTAGTTTCCGTTTTCTGAGGCAAAATTTAACGTAATATTAGTATCAATATAGTATCGGGTTCTTTTTTACTTATAAAACATTGATT
>NW_020871321.1:359602-362102 GCF_003789085.1 Penaeus vannamei | reverse complement strand
ATTTCCTTTACCCTGCCCCTGTAAGCAATTTAGATGTATTTATAAGAAATAATCAACAGACTCTTATAGAAGCATTTAGACTACAATGACCTCAAACTAAAACCTGATGAAACTCAATACATCTTTATAGGCAGTCGATCATTGTAAATGCCCTGTGCTATGATAAGGTAGACATATGCATTGTACTCGAATACTCCCTCATATATTAAGGTATACGAGGTAGAGAGAGAGAGAGAGAGAGAGAGAGAGAGAGAGAGAGAGAGAGAGAGAGAGAGAGAGAGAGAGAGAGAGAGAGAGAGAGAGAGAGAGATGAAGATGTATAAGCACAGTCTCTGTACATTTAGCTCTTCATGTGCGCCAGTTTTCCTTGCCGCCCCAGCGCTGAATTACCATTTCTCAGCTGTCAATATTTGTCCTTCTGAGTGGAGCACATAATCGGGAGACTTTTTTGCCTCTTATTTATGATCACTATTACCTAATGACGTGTTAAAAAAAAAAAGGGTTAGGGGTTGGGAGGTGTTAGCCTCAAGTGCAATCTTACTTGCATCAGATGACATGTGACAGATTCCTGCGAGTTGACAGTGGCGCAGAAGGGAATAAGAAACAAACTTGGCTGTATATTCGGGGGTCGAAATTGTCTCGTGTGTTCTAATGGCTCTCAATAATGACTGCGTTTTGCCCTAACGACCAATTTTACGATCTTTGGCTTCCATAAAACATATTGTAGAAGAAGTTTCGAGACTTGGTGCGTGTTCCGTGGCCCCGAATTCCTCAAGGGCGGCACTCCCCCTCCACATTGTCCTCTGACCCCCCTGCCCCGCCCTCCCTCCGTCTGCGACAGTCCTGTGTCCTCTGAAGGGCACGCCAGGTTTCGCACACACAGCCTGCGCAGACGGAGGGAGGGCGTGCCGGAGAGGGAGGGTTCGTCTTAACGGGGTTATGGGAGTCAATTTTGGGGTATATTTCCCTCTATTGTGAGGGGAAGGGGCACGGCAAAGTCGTCCTTATTTCTAAGGGCGTAAGGGTGCGAGCGAGGCCCCTTTGCATGAGCATGGTCATAATATGGCCGTTATCCCATGCTAATTCGTCCCGCCGTGAACCTCTCGGTGACATGCTGACACTTCCACTTAGCCTTCGCCAGGGCTTCTTCTGGAGGATTTAAAAAGAGTCTTAGAGTCTTAGCGAAGCCCTTGGCACGGCGAAGGACGGTACGAAGAGCTTCACTGCTACGGCTGAAGCTCAGCAGAGGCTTCGTGCAATTATGAGCAGCGCCGAGCCATCAAATGATAATGAATTTTATGGAAATTTGACTACGGATGGAACTTGCTGATGTATACGCATAATAATGAGCTCTTTTGAAGTTTCGCAAGAAAACACATTGCAGGAACGCTACATGGCGAGGGCTTCTCTTGACGAAGCTTTTCGAGGACGTAGAAGGACGTAGACTGGATTTCTTTCTCGAAGGTGCCAAGGCTTCATAAAAGTTCAGAGGCTCCACAGTAGAATAAATCATCTGTTCCATACCGTTAAGGGGATGCATTATGCAACAAAGGTGTATCGTTAAGCTTCAAAATGCTTTAGGCCTTACGCATTAGGCTGTTTAGGGACTTTATAACAAGGAAAAATCTCCCAGAGAAAAGACGGATCAGACAGAAAAAGAGTGGATTTTAAGGAGGAAACCTTTCAGGCAGGCTTCGCGGAGCCGGAGAATCCCCGGAGGCTTTACGAGTCTATCAGCTGTAATTAAAGATTCATTAAAAGAAAATTATAAAAGAAAAATAGGGGTTGTCATCACGTCTTTTTTGTCAAACACATCTTGGTGATCTAAAGAAAAGATAATCGAATGGAATATCGAGAGAGAGAGAGAGAGAGAGAGAGAGAGAGAGAGAGAGAGAGAGAGAGAGAGAGAGAGAGAGAGAGAGGAGAGAGAGAGAGAGAGAGAGAGAGAAAGAGAGAGAGAGAGAGAGAGAGAGGAAAGCAGAAAAGGAGGGGGAAGGGAGAAGGAAGAAAGAAAGGAAGAGAGAGGGTGAAAGGGAGAAACAGAAAGAGAGATAAGCAGAGAGATTTAAAAAAAGAAAAGACGAACGGCTTTCCAACTCCTGAAAGCAACTGTGAGAGCGAGTGACAACCTCATTTCCTGCTGGACATATATCACCATAATTATAGAGATGCTGTGATTTGTTAAACTTTATAGATATATTATGGGCGTGGCACAGGTTAGGCATTCATGGCCACGGGCACCTTTGATTGTCAAGGGTGATCTAGTGGGCGTTTATGGGTGTTCGTTTTCTTAGATTTCCGGTGGTTTAGCGAGCGTTAATCACATGCAGTTGCAATGTCCAGTTCCCGTGTGAATTGAATATTGTTGGTTTCCAAGATTGATGATGACGATGGTGATATTGTGTGTGTGGTTGCTTGTGTGTGAGTGAGTGTGTGAGTGTGTGCGTGTGTATATATATATTTTTTTTTTTTTGGGGGGGGTATATTCGGTATAATAGGG
>NW_020871321.1:329602-332102 GCF_003789085.1 Penaeus vannamei | reverse complement strand
AAGGATGGCCTCGTCTTCACTTTCTTCTCATTCCTCACTTTCATCTTTTCTTCTTCATATTTTGTATATATACATATACTGCCTTTCTCTGTCTTTTCGTTTCTCTCGCTCTCTCTTTCTTTCTTTCTCTCTCTCTCTCTCTCTCTCTCTCTCTCTCTCTCTCTCTCTCTCTCTCTCTCTCTCTCTCTCTCTCTCTCTCTCTCTCTCTCTCCTCTCTCCTCTCTCTCTCTGTCTCTCGTCTCCTCTCTCTCTCTCTCTCTTTCTCTCTCTCTCTCTCCTCTCTCTCTCTCTCTCCCTCTCTCGTTCTCTGTCTCCTCTCTCTCTCTCTCTCTCTCTCTCTCTCTCTTCCCTCCTCTCTCTCTCTCTCTCTCTCTCTCTCTCTCTCTTCTCTCTCCTCCTCTCTCGTCTCTCTCTTCTCTCTCTTTTCCTCTCTTCTCTCTCTCTCTCTCTCTCTTCTGCCGTCTCTCCGTCTCCTCTCTCTCCTTCTCTCTCTCTCCTATTCTTCATGATCTTCATCACTTCCAGTCGTGCGTCGCCCGCCTGATTGCTCTCTCGCTCGTCCGTCCACGCTTCCAGCCCTGTTTTTGTCCGTGGTCTCTCTCTCTCCCATCCGCTTCGGTCATCTCGTTCCTTCCACTTTCTTTCTTTCATTTATATTCAATTCTCTCCTTCAAAGTCTCTCATCTCTCTTCTCTCCCAGTCTCAAGTCGGTCCCAACGTTTCGGGCTCCGACTCGAACAACTCAATACAGAATCTCATCTCATACATTCTCTTTCTTTCTCTCATACATACATCATCATACTTCCTCTCTCGGTCTATACACATACATTGAACATCGATAATTCAAAATCAATCTCATATCTCCTCGGTCTCTCGGCGATGCTCTAAACGTCAACAACACAAAAGGTGTCAAAGAAAGAAATGCTCCTCTCGTCGCGCGTACCCGGTCTCATCCTCTCTCCCGATCTCCCTCCTCTCCGCGGCTCCTTCTCTCCCAGTCTCTCTCCCTCTTCTCCATCGCTCTCTCTCTCCTCTCGTTCCGGCCCTTCTCTCTCCCACGCTGGCTTGATCGCGGTCTCGCTGTCTGCTCCGTCGCTGGAGGCCTTCTCTCGTCTAGCTCTCTCTTCTCCGTCTCGCTGGTCCGGTGATCTTCTCGTCTCTCTCTATCTATCTTATCCTCATCTATCTCTCTCTCCTGCTTCTCCATCTCTCATAGCTAGTCGACTCGATTTAACGAATAATTGGTTTTTTCTTTCAGTTCGTATTCCCCCTGAGCTTGACCGCGAAGCTCGGCGGATCTTTCACACAAACCCTCGTCTATTCGGAAGCATTGGAGGCTACGTTTTCCCCTTCTCGGGCCGTTGGGAACAGTTCCAGGTTGACCCTATTAAACCCAGAGATGCGACAGAGCGCCAATGAAACGCTGTTTTGTGTGTGTGTTTGGGTACTAGTGGTCGACTTTTGCTTATGTGTGTGTGGATGCACAAGAGCTAGTATTTGTGGATGTATTTGTAGATGATTGTGTGGTGTGTGTTTGTGTGGGTATGGATGTATACGTGCGTTGTGCATGGGCGCGTGTGTGTGAAAGAGTCCAACGTGTGTATGGACACGTATGATTTTGTGCATTTGTGTATTTGATTTTTTAGAATTCATATATAAAATTATATCCTCTGTTTTTCACCTCCCATCACACTCCACGACCCACATTCCCGCATCACTTCCCCTGGCTAGATACAACAACCTTGCATGGTCAATCGTAGATCTCATGAACAGCAACCGCCATCAAGGCATAACGAATTTTACCTCTCGAAAACGCGAGAACAGTAACATAGCAGACTCCTAATAGATGAACAAGAGCAATGCCTAAATCAACATACGTTTAGTATTTCGCAGATATCAAGATAAAAAGATGTAGTTTACCCTTGTTGTTTTGCAGTAATGCAAGTAAGATATTTTCTTTAGATTACCTTTACTGAAATGCGCGAGGAGGGCCGTTCCATCCAGGGAGGGAAGGATGTCGACTAGAGAGGATGCTGGCGTTCCAATAGACATCGCTTAGACATTCTAATCGTAGCAGATAAGTCGTCTTCGGTCTGCTACCTGGGTGGCCTCCGAGTCCGTTTTCCGCGGCGGGGGCGACTGTGTCATAGTATTTCTAAGAAATCTTAAAAAAAATCGGCCCCGGTTAGGGTAACTTCTTAAGGAGCGTCGTTTTCGATCTCAGCCATGAATAAGATTGCTCTTCAGGTGTAACGTGTAAAGTTTCAAGGATATTGCCACAAAAGAATTTCGCTGCGTGTTGGATTTTGACTCCGCGCCCCCTGCGGCCATTTCATAGGTCGCGCTCGCCGACCCATACGGCATTATATCGTCTCGCATGACTTTTGCTGATAATGGGTATACTCCTGTATTTAAAATATGACTAGTGATGTAATTGAGTTTTATAAACCCTGTGCTTGGCTGGGTAAGGGTGGTTCCTGCTGGCGCCATGCGAGGGACG
>NW_020871321.1:313722-321222 GCF_003789085.1 Penaeus vannamei | reverse complement strand
AGCTCCGTGCGTGTCTTTCCTAAAAGGACACAGATTCCTTTATTTTTGGAAGGATATCGAGGGAGGGAGAAGAGGAGTGGGGAGCGACTAGGAGCTGCCATTTCAGTGTTCGTCTGTCTGGAGGATTTCATGATATAGCAACGATAGGAAAGGCGTTTGTAGAGTTGCTAATTCGCAACCAAAACAAATACAAAACAATTACACGCATATACGCACAAGCACGCACACACAAAACATAAATACAAACACTTCCACAAACACACACAGCTCTAAGACTCTACACATCAACATAAATATCCACATAAGCACAAAGACAAGCATATAGAAGATCTTCCGCAGCCACCACACACTTGCAAACGGCACCTCGACAGACCCAATCAAGCGTCGAAAACATCATCAATAATAAGCCAAGTGAATGAGGATGATAATATTCCAATATTCTCTTTGTTGCTCTGCGATATTTACCCACATACGTGGAGGGCGAGGGGAAGGCTACGAAGGGGTGGAGGGGAAGGCACGAAGGGTGGAGGGAAAGCGGCTACGAAGGGGTGGAGGGGAAGGGCTACGCAAGGGTGGAGGGGGAAGGGGCTATGAAGGGGTGGAGGGGGGAAGGGCTATAATGCCCGAGTGAGAGAGGTATGGGCGACGAACAGGGGTGGAGTGGGTAAGGGCTACGAAGCGGGTGGAGGGGGAAGGGCTTGAAGGGGTGGGAGGGAAGGCTACGAAGGGGCGAGGGGGAGAAGGGCTACGAAGGGGGTGGAGGGGAAGGGCTACGACAGGGGGAGGGGGAAGGGCTACGAAGGGGTTGGAGGTGGGAAGGGCTCAGAAGGTGGGGGGGAAGCTATGAAGGAGTGGAGCGAGTGTGAACAACGGACAGAACTGACGATGAGGAACAGCGCTAATAGACAGGCAAGTGCAAACGATGCAACGGTGCATGTGCCTTTAATCTAGATACTGCTCCGCCTGGCATTAGCGTCCACTGTAATAGGGTGGAGGGGGACAGGCTATGAAGGGTGGGGAGGGGAAGGGCTACGAAGGGGTCGGAGGGGGAAGGGCATATGTGCTAGATGTGGAGTAAGTGTCGCGCACCGTCATATAATTCAATCGTCGATCATACGGGTAGGAGAGCAGGAATGATATCCTACGAATATATCGTCGTGGGGACATCAGAGATACCTCGACGCAGTTGGAAAGAGTGTGTGAGTATGCTCTAAGCGTGGATAGGTACTCTCACTATCACAGCACTTCAGCTTTCGCTAACATGGTGCCGTTACGGAGATGCGTGGATAGGGCATAAACTATAGAGATAGTGTCGCGACGATACTGGGAGCGTGAAAGGACGGTACATAGCCTCACGCGGGAGCGTGATCCCCATCGTGGGGAGGGGTCTAATTCACTGCCTTTCAAGACCCAGCGCAAACCCCTCTGGAAGCGCTACGAAGGGGTGGAGGGGGAGAGGCTACGGGAGGGTTGCGAGGGGGAAGGCTACGAATGGGGCGGAGGGGGGAAGGGCTTACGAGGGGTGGAGGGACAGGGCTATGAAGGGCGTGAGGGGAGAGGGCTACGAAGGGTGAGGGAAGGGGCTATGAGGGTGGAGGGGAAGGCCTACGAAGGGTGAGGGGCAAGGCTTACGAAGGGGTGGTGGGGGAAGGGCTACGAAGGCTGAGGAGGGAAGGAGCTACGAAGGGGTGGAGGGGAGAGGGCTAATGAAGGATGGTGGAGGGGGAGGGCTACGAGGGTTGGAGGGACATGGGCTTACGAAGGGGTGGATGGGGGAAGGCTATGACAGGGGTGGAGGGAAGGGCTAACGAAGGGTGGAGGGGGAAGGGCTGATCGAAGGGGTGGAGGGGAAGGGCTATGAAGGGTGGAGGGGGAAGGGCTACGGAAGGGGTGGGGGGAAGGGCTACGAAGGGTGTGAGGGGGAAGGGGCTCATGAAGGGGGAGGGGAAGGCTACTGAAGGGTGGAGGGGGAAGGGCTACGAGAGGGCGTGGACGGGAAGGGCTACGAAAGCGTGGAGGGAAGGGCTACCGAAGGGGTTGGAGGGGAAGGCTATGAAGGGGTGGAGGGGGATGGCTACGAAGGGGTTGGAAAGGGAAGGGCATGAAGGGATGTCGATGAGGGGAAGGGCTTTATGAAGGGGTGGAGGGTGGAGGGGAAGGGCTAAATGGGCTACGAAGGGGTGGAGGGGGAGGGCTACGAAGGGTGCTACGAAGGGGTGGGGGAAGGGCTACGAAGGGTGGAGAAGGCGGAGGGAAGGGCTACGAAGGGGTGGAGGGGGAGGGAAGGCAAGGGCTACGAAGGGGTGGAGGGGGAAGGGCTTACGAAAGGGGTGGAGGGGGAAGGGCTACGAAGGGGTGGAGGGGGAAGGGCTACGAAGGGGTGGAGGGGAAGGGCTACGAAGGTGGAGGGGGAAGGGCTATGAAGGGTGGAGGGGAAGGGGAAGGGGTTACGAAGGGGTGGAAGGGGGAAGGGTAGGAAGGGTGGAGGGGGAAGGGGAAGGGGGAAGGGCTACGAAGGGTGGAGGGGAAGGGGAAGGGGTTACGAAGAAACGAAGGGTGGAGGGGGAAGGGCTATGAAGGGGTGGAGGGGGAAGGGCTATGAAGGGGTGGAGGGGAAGGGCTATGAAGGGGTGGAGGGGGAAGGGCTACGAAGGGGTGGAGGGGAAGGGCTACGAAGGGTGGAGGGGGAAGGGCTACGAAGGGGTGGAAGGGGGAAGGGCTACGAAGGGGTGGAGGGAAGGGCTATGAAGGGGTGGAGGGGGAAGGGCTACGAGGGTGGAGGGGGAAGGGCTTACGAAGGGGTGGAGGGGGAAGGGCTACGAAGGGGTGGAGGGGAAGGGCTACGAAGGGGTGGAGGGGGAAGGGCTACGAAGGGGTGGAGGGGAAGGGCTACGAAGGGGTGGAGGGGAAGGGCTACGAAGGGTGGAGGGGGAGGGCTACGAAGGGCGTGGAGGGGAAGGGCTACGAAGGGTGGAGGGGAAGGGCTACGAAGGGTGGAGGGGAAGGGCTACGAAGGGGTGGAGGGGGAAGGGCTATGAAGGGGTGGAGGGGAAGGGCTACGAAGGGTGGAGGGGGAAGGGCTACGGAACGGGGTGGAGGGGGAAGGGCTACGAAGGGGTTGGAGGGGGAAGGGCTACGAAGGGTGGAGGGGAAGGGCTTACGAAGGGGTGGAGGGGAAGGGCTACGAAGGGGTGGAGGGGGAAGGGCTATGAAGGGTGGAGGGGGAAGGCTACGAAGGGGTGGAGGGGGAAGGGCTACGAAGGGGTGGAGGGGAAGGGCTATGAAGGGGGTGGAGGGGGAAGGGCTACGAAGGGGGTGGGGAAGGCTACGAAGGGCTGGGAGGGGGGGGAAGGGGCTACGAAGGGGTGGAGGGGGAAGGGCTACGAAGGGGTGGAGGGGGAAGGGCTACGAAGGGTGGAAGGGTGGAGGGGAAGGGGGAGGGGGGGAAGGGCTACGAAGGGGTGGAGGGGGAAGGGCTACGAAGGGGTTGGAGGGGAAGGCTGAAGGGGTGGAGGGGGAAGGGGAAGGGGGTTGGAGGGGAAGGGCGAAGGGGTGGAGGGGGAAGGGCTACGAAGGGGTGGAGGGGGAAAGGCGCTACGAAGGGGGAGGGGAAGGCTAGAAGGGGTGGGGGAAGGAAGGGGTAGGGGGAGGGGTACGAGGGGGGAAGGGGGGGAAAGGGCGAAGGGTAGGGGGAAAGAAGCTACGGTGGAGGGGGAAGGGTACGAAGGGGTGGAAAGGGCTATGAAGGGTGGAGGGGGAAGGGCTACGAAGGGGTGGAGGGGTGGAGGGGAAGGGCTATGAAAGGGTGGAGGGGGAAGGGCTACGAAGGGTGGAGGGGGAAGGGCTACGAAGGGGTGGGAGGGAGGGCAAGGGGTAAGGGAGGGGTGGAGGGGGGCTATGAAGGGGGAGGGGAAGGCTACGAAGGGGTGGAGGGGAAGGGTGAAGGGTGGAGGGAAGGGCTACGAAGGGGTGGAGGGGGAAAGGGCTATGAAGGGGTGGAGGGGAAGGGCTACGAAGGGGTGGAGGGGAAGGGCTACGAAAGGGGTGAGGGGGAAGGGCTACGAAGGGGTGGAGGGGAAGGGCTATGAAGGGGTGGAGGGGAAGGACTACGAAGGGCGTGGAGGGGGAAGGCTACGAAGGGGTGGAGGGGGAAGGGCTACGAAGGGTGGAGGGGGAGGGCGGGAAGGGCTACGAAGGGTGGAGGGGGAAGGGCTGAAGGGGTGGAGGGGAGGGGAAGGGGTGGCTACGAAGGGTGGAGGGGAAGGGCTAGGGTGGAGGGGGAAGGGGGGTGGAGGGGAAGGGCTAAGGGGTGGAGGGGGAAGGGGCTACGAAGGGGTGGAAGGGGGGAGGGGGAAGGGCTACGAAGGGGTGGAGGGGGAAGGGCTATGAAGGGGTGGAAGGGTGAAGGGCTAGAAGGGGTGGAGGGGAAGGGCTACGAAGGGGTGGAGGGGAAGGGCTATGAAGGGTGGAGGGGAAGGGCTACGAAGGGGTGGAGGGGGAAGGGCTAGAAAGGTGGAGGGGGAAGGCTACGAAGGGGTGGAGGGGAAGGGCTGGAGAAGGGGAAGGGGTGGAGGGGGAAGGGCTACGAAGGGTGGAGGGGAAGGGCTACGGGTGGAGGGGGAAGGGCTACGAAGGGTGGAGGGGGAAGGGCTACGAAGGCGGTGGAGGGGGAAGGGCTACGAAGGGGTGGAGGGGGAAGGGCTACGAAGAGGAAGGGCTACGAAGGGCTTACGAAGGGTGGAGGGGAAGGGCTACGAAAGGGTGGAGGGGAAGGGCTATGAAGGGGGGGAAGGGTGAAGGTGGAGGGGAGGGCCATGGAGAGGAGAGAAGGGAAGGGTTATGGAGGGGAGGGCAGCGAAAAAGCGGAGGAGAAGAGAGAGAGAGGAAGAGGATAGGGCAAAAGAGGGGAAAGCAAGTTGGAAGATGGAGGAGGGAAAAAGAGAGAAGAGGAGGGGGCAAAGTAAAGGGGAAACAAGGTGGGAGAAAGGAAGGAGAGAAGAAGAGAAGAGGAAGAGTCAAGGGAAAGGGGAAGGGAAGGAGTGGAAGAGGGTAAGCGAACAGAGCAAGGGGGGAGGAGTAGGAAAAGAAGAAGCAAAGGGAGAAGGAGAAGGAGAGGAGAATGGAGGAATGAGGGAAAAGGAGCAAAGGGAGGAGGTGGAGAGAGAGAGGAAGAGCAAGGAACAAGAAGAGGGGGAAGGAAAGAAGGGAAACGGAGGAAGTAGAATGCGATGGGGAGGAGGAGAGGGGGAAGAAGAGGCGAGGGGAAAGACACGTGGGAAGAGAGGAAAAGACTAGAAAACGGGGAAGGAGAAGAGGGGAGAGAAGAGGCGAGGGGAAAGCCACGTAGACGGAGAGTGGGAGGGAGAAGAGGGGAAGGGAGAAGGGGAAGAGGGGAAGAAGGTAAGCTCCCGTTCTCTCCCCGTCTCCCCTCTTGATAACGTTAAAAGGTCGACTAAGAGGAGTGGGAGGGAGGTATGTTGATAAAGCTCGCATAGTTCCATCACATTCTTGTCATATTTCATTACTCTATTGTTTTATTTCTTCTTTATCACTTAGTTATATTGCCCGGTAGGATTAGCCTTTCTGTTTCTCTCTTTTTATCATTTCCATTCTATATCACTTCTCTCTCTTTCTCTCTTCTTTGCTTCTATTTTTTTTTTCTTAATCTCCTCGCACTCTGTCTCTCTTCCTTCTTTGCTTCCATTCCTTTTCTCCTCTCACTCTGGCTTTCCTTTTCTTTTCTTTTTTCCATCACTTACTTTACACTATTGTCTTCGTATGACTTCCCTTCGCATCATTTTATCTCCTCCATATATCTATTCTTTTAACTCACTCTCTCTCTCCTCCCATCCCCCCTCTCTCTCTTTTCTCTCCCCCCCTCTCTCTTTCTCTCTCCCCCCCCTCTTTCTCTCTCTCTCTCTTCCCCCCCCCCTTTCTCTCTCTCTCTCATCTTAATCATCTCGATGTATCGTTCTTTAATCTCGCGCCTCAAAAGACTTACCTGAAACGCCGTGTATATTCATACTTGGGAAAAAGTAAGAGAGAGAGAGAGGGAGAGAGGAAGAGAGACAGAGAGAGAGAGAGAGAATAAACATAAGCTCTCAAAGTAAGCAGAATCTTTTAGCATTCAATTTTTCAATCTTGCTCTTTTTTCTTCTGCATTTTTCTCTCCTCCGCTCTCTCGACTCTTCCTCTTTCTCAATTTATCATTCTCTCTCTCTCTCTCTCTATTTATCTATCTATCTCTATCTCTCACTCCTGTCTTCCTTCTCTCATCTTCCCTCTCTTCCTCCTTTTTCTGCCTTTTTCAAAGAGCATCAGAGGTGCAGGCACTATTTGCCTTCGTTTATTGGCACTCCTCCACATTAACCGGCGTCTGGCTCTCTGACCTTTGACCTCCAGCCATCAAGCTTCTCCTTCTCTTCTCGAGGGCATTTACATGGATATTGCAACTCTCCAGTCTAATATATAATAATGGCACGCGACTGGAGAGCGTGGAAACATATATACACATCTATGTACGTATACAGATGCACATATGTACGTGTATTGCTAATCAACAGGCCGCTCTCGCCTGCCTTCCTCCCCTGCCTTCCTGCGAGCGCCAATATCACCTCTGATTGGTCGTCTGCAACGCTGACGTCGGGATTTGATTGGTCGATTTCGAAATTGGAGCGTTCGCAGCTCATTGGCCGATGCTTACGTCGCGTCGTTATCCCATTGGCTACTCGGAGAGAAACCAGTTTCCCGATCGCTCATTGGCTGCGCCGCCTGGAAATCACAGCTTCCCACTGGCCGACCTTAGCGGTATTTTTCTTTCCTGTTCTCCCCCTTTCTTTCTAAACGTCTCCCTTTCCGAAAATCTGTTTTCCTGGAACTGCTTACTAAACCGTCGCTGGCAGGAAAACGGCGACGGTTACTCTGCTGACGCTTTCCTCTCTTCATTTTTTTTCTCATTTTAAATCTCCTCGGCGCTCGAAGCTGATTGGTCGTCCAAGCTTACAGCCATTAACGATTCCCATTGGCGCTTTCTGGGAACTGTCTACCTGCTTTTGGCCCAAAGGGATGTTTGGAATCGTCAGGCTGAGGGAATACGCTTTTCCCTTTCTTTCTCGTAAGTGCTGGTATTGTACCGCCTCTTGGAAGCGCCTGTTGACTCCAGGCCCGCTAGGATTGTGATTGTACGATCGTTAGTCTGTGTGGTGTTTGTGTGTGTGTGCTGTTTGTTGTTGTTGTGTGTGTGTGTGGTGTGTGTGTGTGTGTGTGTGTGTGTGTGTGTGTGTGTGTGGGCTGTGTGTGTGTGTGTGTGTGTGTGTGTGTGTGTGTGTGTGTGTGTGTGTGTGTGTGTGTGTGTGTGTGTGTGTGTGTGTGTGTGTGTGTGGCTGAGGTGTTGGTGTACGCATGTGAGTATGCTTGCTTGTATATCTGTGTGCGGTGATAACGTATTCATGAGAAACTTAATTAGTGAAGGCTTTATCGTATGTTTGAAGACAACCTTGT
>NW_020871321.1:291222-303722 GCF_003789085.1 Penaeus vannamei | reverse complement strand
TAAATTCAATCCTTTTGTTCCAACTCGAGTCTATCCTGGGCGAGGAGGGGTGAGGGAGAGAGGGCAGAGGACGATTGAAGTTTCTTTGCTTTGTTTTTATTTCCCCTCTTCTCCTTCTCTTCTTTTGCTCCTTAATTTCTCATCGTCTTCCAATTCTCCCCTCTTAAAAGGATTTCCCATAATATCTCGCCTTCTTTTCCTTTATTACCTGGCACTCCCCCTCCCCTCCCCCCCTCACCCACATCTTTCCATTTCTCCCTAACCCTCCCCCCCTCCCTCATCCTCCTCACATTTTCCTCTCTCTCCTCCCCTCTCACCCCTTCGCTCTCACATTCACCTCTCCCTGCTCCCCCTCCCTCTCCCTCCTTTGCTCTCCCATACACCCCTCCCTGCTCCCCTCCCTCTCCCTCCTTCTCCTAGATATTCTCCTCTCTCTCCTCCCTTCTCCCACACATTCTTCTCTCCCTCCTATCTCCCTCTCCCTCCTTCTCCCCACATTTTCCTCCCCCTTCCCCCCCCCTCTGCCCCCCTCGAGGCCACATTACAATGCAGGGAAGTGTTGTGGTTCTTCTCTTGCGTCACCTTTCGTTCTCCCTTTCTTCTCTTTCTCTTTATTTGCATTCTTTCTGTATCTCTGTTCACCTCCTTTTTAGCTGTCCTGTTTCTTTTTTCTTTCCTTTTCCATTTCTTTTCTTTCTCTTTATTTGTTATTTTTCTTGCTGTCTGTCCATGTCTTTTAATCTGTCCTGTCTCCTGTTTTTTTTTTTTCTTTCTTTTTTTCTTTTCTTTCTCTTTATCTGTAATCTTTCTTTCTTTCTCTTCATGTCCTTCTATCCGTCCTGCCTCCAGTTTTTCCTCCTTTTCCATTCCTTTTCTTTCTCTATTTGCTGTTTTTTCTTTCTATCTGATCATGTCCTTTTACCCGTCCTGTCTCTTGCTTTGTTTTCCATTTCCTTTGTTTTTTTCTATTTGTTATTTTTCTTTCTCTCTGTTCATGTGCTTTTATCTCTCCTGTCTCTTTTTTCGTTTCTTTACACTACTTTGTAAAACTAATTCAATTGCATATCCATTCCTTTACTATTAGCATTATCATGATTTATCATTAATACATTTCATCACCACCACAATTTCCTCCTTTCTTCCAATACCGTATCGGAAAGAGAGAGAGAAAAGGGAGAGAAAAAAGGCAATAACGAAAGAAAAAGAAAAAGAAAGCTGGAACGAGAAAGAGAGAAAAAATCTGATCGGAAATCTTGCCTTGTTCCAAAGCAAAAAAGAATCTCACAAGGTGATGGGTTCTGTGTTTCTATCACCTGCTACACGTCCGCCCCTCCCTTTTTATGGGGGGGGAGCGGGAGGGGAAGGAAGGGAAGAGAGGGGTGGGGTGGGAAGGGAGGGAGGGAAGGGGAAGAGAGGGATGGGATGGGATGGAGGAGATGGTGGGGAAGAGAAGGAAGCGAGGAGGGATGGAAGGGAGGGGGATAGGATGGGAAGGGAGGGGGGCAGGAAGGGAAGGATGGGAAGGGAGAGAGGGTGAGGTAAGTGGGGAAGGGAAGGGAAGAGAGGGTGGGTGGGAAGGGAGGGAGGGAAGGGGAAGAGAGGGATGGGATGGGATGGAGGAGATGGTGGGGAAGAGAAGGAAGCGAGGGAGGGGATGGGAAGGGAGGGGAAGGGAAGGGGATAGGATGGGAAGGGAGGGGGGCAGGGAAGGGAAGGGATGGGAAGGGAGAGAGGGTGAGGTAAGGGTGGGGAAGGGAAGGGAGAGAGGGGTGGGGTGGGAAGGAGGGAGGGAAGGGGAAGAGAGGGATGGGATGGGATGGAGGAGATGGTGGGGAAGAGAAGGAAGCGAGGCAGGGGATGGGAAGGGAGGGGGAAGGGAAGGGGATAGGATGGGAAGGGAGGGGGGCAGGGAAGGGAAGGGATGGGAAGGAGAGAGGGTGAGGTAAGGGTGGGGAAGGGAAGGGAAGAGAGGGGTGGGGTGGGAAGGGAGGAGGGAAGGGGAAGAGAGGGATGGGATGGATGGAGGAGATGGTGGGGGAAGAGAAGGAAGCGAGGGAGGGGATGGGAAGGGAGGGAAGGAAGGGGATAGGATGGGAAGGGAGGGGCAGGGAAGGGAAGGGATGGGAAGGGAGAGAGGGTGAGGTAAGGTGGGGAAGGGAAGGGAAAGAGGCGGAGAAGAGGGAAGAGAAGGGAAGGGAGGGAACGGAAAGGGGGATGGGAGGGAAGGGAAGAGAAGGGTAGAGAAGGAAAGGGAGGGAGGGAAAGGGAAGAGAAGAGAAGAGAAGGGAGTGGAAGGGAGGGATGGGGAGGGAAGTGAGAGAGGGAAAAGAAAGGAAAGGGAGGGATGGGGGAGGGAGGGAAGGAAGAGAGAGTGTGAGGGAAGGGACAGAAGAAGGGAAAGAACGGAAAGTGGAAAAAAAGAAAGGAAGGAAGGTAAATATAGAGAGGGACGGAGAGTGAGGAGAGAAAGGGAAGGAGGGGAGAAAGAAGAGAAACACGGAACTGGAAGGATAGGATAAATGAGGTTGGGGATCGGAGAGAAATAGAAGAGACGGGGAAAGGGAAACGGAGAAAAGAGTGCATACGCGAGATATGAAAAGGGGGGTAGAAGGAGAGAAAAGAAAGAAGTGTGGGAAAGGGAGGGAGGAAGGAAAGAAGAGGTAAGAAAATTGAGAGAAAAACATAAAAGCTAGACAAAGAAACAGGAAGAAGATGTGGAAGAATGAGTGACGAAAAAGAGGTAAAAAATTAGAAAGAAGTAAACAGAAATAACAAAGAGGACAAAGAGAGATGGAGAAAGCGAGGACAAACACAAACGCACAAACGAGTATGATACAAAACGACCTCCTTTCTCCTCCTTCTCCTCCTTTTCCTCCCAAGATCATGCAAGACGTTGTCAAAAGAAGAAGATGAGGAAAAAAAATGTCTCAATGGATGTTTGCCCTCCTTTCTCCCCCTCTCTTTCTTAAGATCTTTAGGCGAATGAATGGGGAGGAGGGGAGGGAGGGAGAGGGGGAGGGGCGAGGCACGGGGCTCGTTCATTGGAGACGCTGGGTCACAATGAGCAAGTATGCCCCCCGCCTCCTTTTCCTCCCCCTCCCTCCCCTTGGCGCCCCCCCCCCCCCCTCTCCACCTTCCGTCAAATATTGGTTATTGTAAAGAGATTCTCCGCCGAAGCGATTGCTGTTTGGCGTCGCTCTTTAGGGAGGCCGTCTTTTCTCTGCTCCTTTGCCTACTGTTCGTCGGCTGTTTGCATTTCATTTACCGATATTCTGTATCATATTTGTAGCACACACACGCTATCTATCTTTCTGTCCGCCTCCCCATCTGTCTGTCTGTTTGTCTGTGTACGTGCATTCGTTTTCTATGTGTGTATCAAGATTAAAATCTGGATGCTGTTGCACAAATAACTCAGCGACAAAATCCTTCTTTCCCACATTTGGACAAAATTCACGCTGCACATAATCTTTGAGACGAGGAAATCCATCCAAATCCAGATAAAACAAACGACACAGCTTCAGTTTTGATAAACACACTAAAAGATAATAAATCAACGAGAAAGAAAGAAAAATGCCCCAAGAAAGAGAGAAACGCGCGAGAGAGAAACAGTGGATCTAATATTTCCAGTGAAATTAATCGCGGCAGCCAATTTCTCGTTGATATGATAGCTGGGACGCCGGTGATTAGTGGTGATTGTGGCGATTGTGGCGCTGATGGACACGCGTGACCACTGAGGCGCGTCCCCTGGGCTGTGTCTGACGGACCTCGGGTCATCAGTCGGTTTGTCAGGGTTTTCTTTCATGATTGTGCGGCCTTTTTATTCTCATTTGGTGTTAGTGGATCTTTGTTTTATTTATCTATTTATCTGGTTTTGATATCCTCGGTTTCCATTCTATATTAGGAAAGAAATTTTCAAATAACTTCTTAATGACGATTATCTCGCACGAGTGGATCCAATTTTGAAAGTCTATGGACACAAAACCCGCGTTTGATTTACTCCCTGTCATTTTCAGCTCGTGTGATTCATTTCTTCTTCGATGCTCACACGCACACACAAAATGTAGGAAGGAAGTGAGATATAATAGAAAAAAATAGAATCAGAATAAGCAAAGAGATTGGATAAGAAGAAAGAGAAGGAAGAGGAGGAGGAGGAGGTAGATCAAAAATGAAAATAGGAAAAGGCAAAGAGTATGGACGGGCATAAGGAGACACCAAGAAAGCAGCCTTATCAGCCCCTCTCCCCTCCCCTCCCCTCCCCCTCCCCCTCCCCCTCCCCCCCTCCCCCTACCGTGATACAACAATGGCTAGCCTCGTGTGTGTAATCTTCGCCAAGAGTCAACGGGCGGAAAAACAGAGGGAAAAAGGGGGAAAAAGAAGAAAAAGCGTATTGGGAGCGAGCGAGTTCTCTCAAAATGGCTAATCAGAATTTTGGGGATGGGAATGCAGGCGGAAATGGAGGGGAGGGGAGGGGATGAGAAGGGGAAGGGGGAGGAGATCGGAAGGGAAGGAAAAGGAAAGAGAGAAAGGAAAGGGTATTATAGAAACAAGAGAAGAATGGGAGAAGGAAGAACAGGAAAAGGGGGGAAAGGTAAAGAAGGACGGATGAAAAAAGGGAATGGAATGAAGAAGAAAAATGGGACGAAGAGGAATGAGATAAAAAAGAGAAGAGAAGGGGAAGAATTGGAATGAAAGCAGGAGAAGAGACAGAAAAGTAGTAAGACGAGACGAAACAGGAGAAGAGGAGATGGAGGGACGAATAAAGAAAAGAAAGGGAAAAAAATGATGAGGAAAGAGGATGAGAAGAAAAGAGAAAAAAAGAGAAAGAATATGAAGAAAAGAAACAGAAAGAGAAGAGAAAGAACAGGCAGAATGATTTAAGAAAGAAAAAAATGAAAATAAAGCAGAGCAAGAATGAAACTTTATAAAAACAAAAAAAAAAAAAAGTTTAGTCAAAACTTTTTCGCTATGTAAATTCACAGGAAACAGCATCCAAAGGGAAAAAATAGATAAAAAAGAACAAATATTCGAGCAAAGGTAAAACAAAAATAAACACAACGACGACGATAACGAATATGAAACGGGGCGCAAAAAATATTGAAAGAAAGAAAGAAAGAAAGACGCTTAGCAGATTAAAGGGTAGGAAGGACTGGTAATGAGGTGAGAACGAAAGAGGTAATAGGGAGAAAGAGAGCAAATATAATCAAGACGAAACAAAAGGGAGGGGAAGAAAAAATAAAGAAAAGAACAAGGAAGAATAGGAGGATAGGTAGATAGAGAGAGGATAGGTGGAGAGATAAAGACAAAAAACGAAACTGGAATAAGAGAGAAAGAAAGAGAGAGAGAGAGATAGAGAGAGAGAGAGAGAGATAGAGAGAGAGAGAGAGAGAGAGAGAGAGAGAGACGGAAAAAGAAGAATATCAAGAAAAGGGGGAGGAGAGAAGAGACCGAAGAGAAAGATGGAGGGAAGAGAGAAGAGGAAAAAAAGGAAACAGGAAAAAGAAACCTGAAGATCACACGCAATATCGACATTACTGAAGGAAAGCAAAAGTGTTATCTGGTGTAGGAGGAGGAGGAGGGGGGGGGGTCATACACGGAGATGATGGAATAGAGAGAGATAAAAAAAAAAGGAAAAAAAGAAAAAAAGATGATTGGAGGTACAAATGCTTACGCACGCACGACTTGGAGCCCAGATGGTGATGGGGTGAGAGGTGGGGGGGGGGGGAGTGGAGGGGGAAATGGCGCTAGAAAAAGAGAGAAAGTGAAAGGGGAGAGAGAGAGAGAGAGAGAGAGAGAGAGGAGAGAGAGAGAGAGAGAGAGAGAGAGAAGAGAGAGAGAGAGAGAGAGGAGAGAGAGAGAGAGAGAGAGAGAGAGAGAGAGAGAGAGAGAGAGAGAGAGAGAGAGAGAGAGAGAGAGAGAGAGAGAGAGAGAGAGAGAAGAGAGAGAGAGAGAGAGAGAGAGAGAGAGAGGGAGAGAGAGAGAGAGAGAGCTAGACAAAGAGAGACACAAAGAGAGGGAAAGGGAAAGAGAGTGCAACAGCAGACAATACCCGCCCAACCCCTTCAAAAAAATAAAAACACTGACCGGGGGCATGTGTGTATACGAGACCCACTTGTCACCACCATTTTTTATTTTATTTTTTTTTTTCCTTTACTTTTTTTCTCCTCCATAGTCCTCTACGTCAAAAGCATTTTTCATATTCTTCCTCCAATTAATATCCTCCCCCTCCCTCTCCCCCTCCCCCTCCCCGTTTTAATATGAAGGCTCCCACGTCGTGTTATTATTGCGGTTTACACAATAATAACAGCAATAAAGCTCTACTTAGGGTCTAGGCCTAAGCAAGATGGCCGGCGCAGGTTTCCCTAAGTGTTGCCTTTCTGTTGTCGCGTAAGTGTTTATTCCTGTTTCCTCGAGGGCCTGTTTTTGTCGTTGCTTACGGTTCTCGCTTAATTCTTTTATTCATTTATTTATATCACCTCTTTTTTCGGGGCGTGTTTTATTTTCTGTTGCAATTCTCTCTCCATTTCCCATGTTGCTGGGTTGTTTATTTTTTCTCGAGAGAGAGAGAGAGAGAGAGAGAGAGAGAGAGAGAGAGAGAGGAGAGAGAGAGAGAGAGAGAGAGAGAGAGAGAGAGAGAGAGAGAGAGAGAGAGAGAGGAGAGAGAGAGAGAGAGAGAGAGAGAGAGAGAGAGAGGCAAAGATCGCATACCCCAAGAATCTTCTCAGGCCCTGTCAAGCAAGCGTCTATACGCTGATATTAGGAATTATTGCAAAGGTATTTTAATTAATCTTCGCCAAGTTGCTAATTGCAAGCTCGAAGTGTGCATATCCTCATGGGAGGAGGAAGAGTGGGAGCAGGAGGAAATGCGGATGGGGAGAGGAGAGAAAAAAGAGAAAGGGGGAGAGGAGGTATAAGAGAGGATGAGGAGAGGAGGGGTGGGGAGCGGAGAGGGAGGAGGGAGAAGATGGGATGAGGAGAGGAGGGAGTGGATGGGATGGGGAGTGGAGAGCAAGGAGAGGAGGGGGGAAAGGAGGAAGGTGAGGAGGGGGCGGAGGAGGGAGTAGGGGAGTGAGGTGCAATGTGGGGAGCTGTGCAAAGGACAAGAGGGAGGGGAAGTAGGGGAAGTAAAAGCGCATGAAGGCGAGCGAGGGGAGGAGGGAGAAGGGAGGGTGGAGGCGAGGGGCGGCGAGGAGAGAAGTCGCGAAGAAGGGAAGTGGGTTGGGGAGAGGAGAGGGAGGGAGTGAAGGCAAGAAGGAGAGACGGGAACGCAAATGGGGGCGAGGTAGCACGAGGAAAACCAGAGAGGCGGGTTTATTGACAGGAACAGGAGGAGGGACAAGACCTTTTTTTTAATTGGAAAAAAGAAGAAGCTGGAAAAAAACTAATTATCTATCTATCTATTTAAACAAAAGGTTAAAAAGAATGAACAGGTGCTAAGAGATATCACAGAAATAAGATTGAATGGTGAAATACAAAAGACTGAAGTGGTGAAGAGACACAATAAAAATGGAAGAAAAGACAAAACAAATAAAACAGAGAAAAAAAAATATTATATATGCGAAAAAGAATAATCATCACGGCAGCATTCTAATAATCCTCATTATGTAAAGTGATATAAGCGCTTTAATTACCCTTAATGGCCCATTCAAAATCATTATCATATTTAGCCCTGTTTACTCCAGATGTAAATATCGAGGTAAACATCAAATGATTAAACAAAAGCGGTTTTATTTGTGCTTATAAGAGATGTTTGCGGATTGTTAGAGAGGGTTTGATTTTCATTATTTTTAATTGAACGAAAGATGTGACACACTTAGGTTCGCTTCGTTTCGTTTCTGTTGATACGAGATCTGATAGCCAAGGAAAGTAGCTTTTATTCCCATGTTGTCATCTTTTCTTTATACAGACACACACACACACATATATATGAGTATGTGTATGAGCGTACGTATGTGTGTGTGTGTGTGTGTGTGTGTGTGTGTGTGTGTGTGTGTGTGTGTGGTGTGTGTGTGTGTGTGTGTGTGTGTGTGTGTGTGTGTGTGTGTGTGTGTGTGTGTGTGTGTGTTGTGTGTGTGTGGTGTGTGTGTGTGTGTGTGTGTGTGTGTGTGTGTGTGTGTGTGTGTGTGTGTGTGTGTGTGTGGGTGTGTATGCTCAACTCTTACTTCAGTATTTCTGTATCTTCGTTTCTTTTATTTCTCATCTTTAAGCTCTCTTCTCAGCCTTTATTCTTTTGTCTCACTCTCCTTTTCCTTTCTTTATTCTTTTTCTTTTAAAAAAATCGATTCTCAAGCACTATCGACAGTAACCCAGCTGGTGATTATCGGCCCGATCCAATAGCCATTCCTTATACGGACATGCATATGCACTGAAATAATGCATGTCCCTCAGTCTAGACATGCATATCTACCATATACAGAGATAAATGTATATATCTTACGATAGATATGCGTTTATTTCTGTGGATATGCATGTCTGTAAATACGGCATATTGATTGGGTTGGACCTTGCACAGTTCTAGCAAACCGGCCGTGTGTATTGATAAAAAAAAACAATATATGAACTAACTCTGCCGCCCCCACCCCACTGCAACATCTCCCAACAGGCAATCTGCATCCTCTTTATCCCCTCTTTATCACTTGCCCCCATTTCCCACGCTTCAGGAGCAGCCATCAGTACCCCCACCCCCATTTCTCTCCCCGAACACCCTCCCCCTTCTCTTTCCCCGGCCTTCTTACCCTTCAACCCCGCCGCCGATGCCCAGTACCCCCCCCCCTAGTCTTTTCTGCACCCCACACACTACCCTTCTCCATCCTCTAAATCACCCCGTCATGCACTTTTCCCCAACCTCGCTGCTCTTAGTTCCTCTCTCCCTTTTCCCCCTCACCCTCTTCCAGCTCTTAACCCTTAATATTCTCCCCCACTAAATCCTGCTAGTGTCCCCATTTAAGGTCCTCTCCCCCTACCTCCCCCCTTCCTCTTCCCCATTCCTTCTCCCGTACTTTTATCACCATTCCCTCCCCCTTCTCTCCTTCCTCATCACGCTCTTACCCCTTAACCCCCTCACCCTACCCCCACCCCTTACCCATCACGCTCTCACCCTTTAACCCCTTGCCTCCTCCTTCCCCTCCCCTTCCCCTTCCTTCCTCCCCTCCTCCCCTCACCCTTCCCCCTCCCACGATCTCAGAACTCACAAGCTACCTCTAGTCCTCCCCTCTTCCCTCCTCCCCTTCCCCCCTCTTCTTACTTCCCTTCTCCCCTCTTCCTCCTCCTCCCCCGTTCCCCTCCCTCACCTAACCCTTTCCCCCTTCCCCTCCCCCCCTTCCCCCTTGCCCCTTCCCTTCTCTATCCACTTCTTCCCCTTCCTCCCCTCCCCCTCCCCCTTCCCTCCCTATCCTCTTCCCCTTCCCCCTACCCCACCTCCCCTTCCCCTATCCCCTCCTTCCCCCCATCCTTGCCCCCACCTACCCCGTTCCTCCTCTCCATCCCCCCCCCCTTCCCCCTTCCCCCCCCCCCCCCCCCCGCTATCAGCACTCATCGGGTCAATGTGTATGAGCCATTACCGCGAGATTTAATCCGGGTTTAATTAATACCGTCCTCCGCATAATTGCGCGGAAAATACGCAAAAAAGGAGCCGAGAAAATTACATGAAGAAAAATAATGTCGCACTTTGCATGAAAACAGGAAATTGGCCTCAGGTTAGGAGGAGGAGGAGGAGGAGGGAGGAGGAGGAGGAGGTGGTGGTGGTGGAGGAGGAGGAGGAGGAGGGGGGCAATGGAGGAAAAGAGGGGAGATGGAAGATGAGGAGGAGGGAGAAGCAGGAGAAGGAGGAGGAAGGTAGGGGGGGGATGGAAGAAAAGGGGGAAATGGAAGATGATGATGAGGGGAAGAAGCAGGAGAAGGAGGAGGAGGGGGGGAGGAAAAGAGGGAGCTGGAAGAGGAGGAGAGGGGGAGGTAGAAGAGAATAAGGATTATTAGGATTCGGATTAGTATCAGGATTATGCTTAGGATTAGGAGACGGAGGGGGAGGAGGAGGAGCAGGAAGAGAGGGTGGAGGGAGGAAGAGGAGAAGGAGGAAAGGAGTAGGGGAAAGAGGAGGAGGAAACCGCGTTAGAATATCGATTTTATTATGATATTTAAATATATATAAGTGATCGTTTATATATATATTATAATTTTATTATAATATTTTCTTTTATTATATCATATCTAATAATTATTTATTGTGTGCTTGTGTAATATATACTTATATAAATACCCTCTCATTATATTATATATATATATATATTATATCATTTCTAATTTTGTCGTCGTTTGTGTGTCGTGTGTTTGTGTTGTGTTGTTTTGTTGTGTGTGTCGTGGTGTTGTTGTTGTGTGTTGTTGGTGAGATAGGGTTTGTGGGTATGTATTTTTATCACTTTTCTATTTTATTACTCTCTATCTCTTTTACTCTTTATTATCTCTAATAATATTTACTATTCTCTAGTATATGTATATATATAATATATCTGAATTACTCTCTCGCATGCACAAACTACCCTCTACTCGTTGTTTGACACTATGGTATCGAACAACACACAATGATACAAACTAAATTCTTATTGAGGCATATCTAGTCTTGTGTCACTCGCTAGGGGTTCTTTCTTGTGTGTCTGTGTGTGTGTGTGTGTTTGTCGTGTGGTGTCTGTGTGTGGTCGCTGTGTGTGTCGTGTGTGTCTTGTGTGGTGTGTGTGTGTTTACTGTGTAATATATATATATATATCTATCCTATATATTATTAATATACCTATACTTACTATTATGTGTGTGGTGGTTGTGCTGTGTGTGTGGTGTGTGTTCGGTGTCTGTGTGTCGCTGATAGATTGTATTCGCTAGAATATAGATAGTGGTTGTGTGTTGTGTTTACTGTGTGTAAATATAAATATATTATTATACTCCGTCTCAATATAATCACTACTTCTACCTCCACACCTCATCCTCCCTAACCCTATATATATATATATATATAAATAAAACACAATGTATCCCATGGTCGTATTGAATATTCTTTGCTCCCATAAAAGAATAATACAGGATAAAGAATGCACGCATGAGAGTGGGTTTCATCCACATCCGGAAGTGACCCTCTTCCCAAAACTCCACACCTCTCTCCTCTCTCTCGTCTCTCAAGATAGCTATTCAGCGCGACCGTTGCTGTTCCACGCCGCCCCTCTCTCCGTTACTCACCACTCATCCTATAGTGGATCACCTAGATACCGCCGTCGGGCAGTCTTCCTTCCACAATCGTTACCTGCCAACGAAGAGAGATAGAATAATTCAGTGGAGACACGATAATATAGACGAGATTAATTCTCTTTAACATGCGGGTCGTTGGTTATTCCCTGTGTCCGGTTCAAGTGCGTTCTATCTGTGTATACTAAATGTAAACATATCATATACAAACATCACTACACCCATCATCCAGCACATACTTCCTTATATATGATATATATACTCTTATATTATATCACCTATATATCCTCTATCTATTCTCTCTACCATTCCACTACTATCTACTTCTTAACATCTCAAAATAAAATATAGAATTTGTCTCAAATATAGTAATCTACATGTATATTCTCTGACTCTATCTCACATCATCAACATACACACACACACACACGCACACACATACATACATACACATATAACAGCACACACATAAAACTACACGCAACACACAACACAACACACGCCCTATATATTAGTTAGGATGATTAGATAGTAGGTATATGATTGTATAGTGTCATATGTTACTATATCAACATAAGATATATAATAAATAATATTATCTATATATGTTAATAAGATCATTACTATATTACTTCATTATCTATATATACTATTTCATATTATATATATATTATATTCATCTCATAACAGTCAGTTAATATATATTTATGCTCTCGGACTATAGATTTACTATATATTTCTGTATTTACTAGTCTCTCTTCTCATCTCTCTCTCATCTTTAGATCGTGTCGGTCAGCCTATGTGTTTCTCTCTCTCTCCCTCGTCTCTTCCTCGCTCTTGTGTCTCTGCTCTCTCTCAATGCGCGCCTTCTCCCCCCCCTCACCTTTCTGTTTCACACACACGACTCTCACTCTTGATACTTATAAATCATCATTTATCTTTCTCTTTATTTCTTGACTTTCCTCCTTTATCATTCACCATTTTTCTAATTATTCTCACCCCCTTATGTCTTTCGATCTTTTCGCCCTTGTTTTTTTGATCTTTCTATATTTTCTTTCTCTTCTCTTCCCCTTTTCCTCCTTGTTTTTCTCTAATTCCTCTTCATCCACATTCTTTTTCCCCTTTTCCACTTTCTTCTGTCCACTTCACTTCGCCTTATTTTTCTTCACCTTCTGTGCTTCCCCTCTTTTCTAACCGCATACTCTCCCACCCCACCCGGGTCCCACCCCCACCCCCCCCACTTATCCTCCCGTCGCCAAAGTCAGGCCGGATGA
>NW_020871321.1:270429-288338 GCF_003789085.1 Penaeus vannamei | reverse complement strand
CTTACGATACCCTCACATACCCACACACACCATACCCTCACATCACACACTCACACTTTACCCTTACATACACACATACATACCCTCACATACACACACCACATACCCTCACAACACACACACATACCCTCACATACACACACATACCCTCACATACCACACACTCACACATACCCTTACATTACACATACATACCTCACATACACACACACATACCCTCAACATACACACACATATACCCTCACATACACACACACATACCCTCACATACACTCACACATACCCTCACATACACACATACCCTCACATACACACACTCACACATACCCTTACATACACACATACATACCTCACATACACACACCCTCACATACACACACACACATACACATACACACATACACACTCACATACACACACATACACAACACACACACATACCCTCACATACACACACACATACGCTACCATACACACACACATACCCTCACATACACTCACACATCCACACGTCTAGTACGCTGTGTAATGTGTCCCCGCGTCGTGCTGTCCGAGCCGTCCTGTCCTCCCTTCCCCAATGAGGCGTTTTCTGTGCATCGTCGTGCCTCAGGTAGTATTATTGACCCTTCTCGGCCTCGCGTTCAGGGTAGCCGATAGATTTACATCCATGTAGGACCAGGCAATCCTCGAGTTGAAGGAGGACATTAAGAATACCCCCCGGCCTGTGCTAGCTCGGCGGCAGCCCGAGTCGTTGGACCTCCTGTGCCCAGAGGACGCCAGTAAGGTCGACGGCAAGGTAGCTCAGATCGAGTGTCTTCACGCGGGTGTTGCTGGAGCAGAGGCGCCTGGTCGAGGGTCGAACGACACTATTTTTGCGATTTTTGCCGGCTTAGCGACGGCAACACTGGCCGCCGTAGCTGCCCTGATTTTCTTGAACAGGAAATTGAAGCAAGCCTCTCTTGAGACCCGTCTTGTCACATTACAGGACGAGAAGAAGCCCGAAATAGCCGAAGCCCAGGAGGACGAGGAGTCCCCCCCGGGAGGATGAGGAGTCCGAAGTATCCGAATCCCAGGAGGATGAGGAGTCCGAAGAGGCCGAATCCCAGGAGGATGAGGAGTCCGAAGTATCCGAATCCGAGTCCGATGAGGAGTCCGAAGAGGCCGAAGCCCTGGAGGATGAGAGTCCCCCGAATCCCTGGAGGATGAGGAGTCCCCCGAGGCCCTGGAGGATGAGTCCGAAGTATCCGAATCCCGTATCCGAATCCCAGGAGGATGAGGAGTCCGAAGTATCCGAATCCCCCCCCGAATGGAGGATGAGGAGTCCCGAATCCCAGGAGGATGAGGAGTCCCGAATCCCAGGAGGATGAGGAGTCCCCGAAGCCCTGGAGGATGAGGAGTCCGGCCTGGAGGATGAGGAGAGAATCCCGTCCCAAGAATGAGGAGTCCCAAGTGGCCGAAGCCCAGGAGGAGGAGCCCGAACTGGCCCATTCCGTGTCTGATCAGCGGACCAACTCGGCCTCCTCTCGCGAGTCCCGTGCCACGTGTCTCCAGGCTGCTCCTTCCGTTTCTGTTTAAAAGGTCATCCGAACCCCGTCTGACCTGCAGACCACCAAGTGTACAGGCTCACTGAAGGTCAGCCATGATCGCGAGAGGAAGAATGAAAGAGCAGCGGCCCGCTCCGCCCACGAGCCCAAACTGGCCCATTCCGTGTCTGATCAGCGGACCAACTCGGCCTCCTCTCGCGAGTCCGTGCCACGTGTCTCCAGGAGGAGGCTGCTCCTTCCGTTTCTGTTTAAAAGGTCATCCGAACCCCGTCTGACCTGCAGACCACCAAGGGCCAGCCAGGGAAGAGACTGACTTGGGCGTCCAAGGACTGGCCCTCACTGGAGATCAGCCATGGTCGCGAGAGGAAGAATGAAAGAGCAGCGGCCCGCTCCGCCCACGAGCCCAAACTGGCCCATTCCGTGTCTGATCAGCAGCCCAGATCGAACTCCTCTCGCGAGTCCCGTGCCACGTGTCTCCAGGCTGCTCCTTCCGTTTCTGATTAAAAGGTCATCCGAACCCCGTCTGACCTGCAGACCACCAAGTGTACAGGCTCACTGAAGGTCAGCCATGATCGCGAGAGGAAGAATGAAAGAGCAGCGGAGCAGGCCTACATCGAAGCGGAAAGGGTGGCTAAGTAGGTAGCTGAAGACCAGGCCAAGTTGAAGTAGGCCATGAAGAAGGTAGGGGGGAGGAAGGTGGAGAGAGATGGAGGGAGAGGGAGGGGGAGGAGGTAGAAGGAAGAGCATGCCGGGTTGAAGTCGGCCTTGAAGAAGGTACAACATCTTGGGGCACCGAAGGTGGTACGTTTTAAGATAGATTCTGAGGAGAGTCCCGAAGAAGACTCCTGAGGATACGTGCGTCGTTGTACGCGCGTAACGAAAGAAATAAAACCTAATTAATTACTGGATTGCAGCAGCATGGCCTTTTGAGAGAAAGGTCGATTACTGCTTAATTTGGCCACTCAAGATGATAGCCATATCTATAGTCAATCAGTATAGATATGGCTCATATCTTTGTATCTATATATCTTATTATAATATATTCTATATCTATATATATAATATCATATATATATATCTATCTATTTATTATCATATCTAATATATATATATATGTATATATATATATATATATATATATATATGTATGTATATATGATGTATATTACAGGCCACACACATAATATAGTATATTATACTATATATTACCTGGTCTATATACTATATATATACAACTGTGAATATATTGAGTATACGGCGTATATGTATATATATATGTATGTCGTAGTATAGATCACAGCACGTGCGCCCATGACACACGACCACCATTCCGACGCATCATACACACGCACACTATCACACCACACACAGATCCTATTACTATATATTATATAATATATATATATTAATATCAACCCATACCATATCATATTTATATAATATATATATATATTGCAACACACCTACACACAAATAAATCACACACACCACTTATATTAATATTACTAGTCGGGCATGTGTGCACGCCCCCATGCCATGCTCAGCGTGCCTGTTTAAGTAATTGCTTGTACAAGATGGCCATCTGAGCGTGTTGTTAATATGTCAAACCCATATGTTCATGTCCTCAATTACGGAGATACTGATCGCTGTCGCATGTGTTTACCCTGCCCTTAGTACTTCGATGAATATTTTCTTACATTTAGTATTTTCTTGTTCAGAATGTCAATTTAAGGATACGGTGAATTTGTATAAGAATAGTTTGTGATATATACGTACTCTGAACAGCTGCGAATAAAAAAATAGCAAATTACACTGAAACGTGCCTCAATGAGCTCATGCATTATGCCATTGGATCCAGGGGCCACGCAGGATAGACAAAACAAGCTGGAAGCAGAGCTGAGAGAGAAGAGAAAAGATATATAAACTAGTATAAGTTATATACGCTACTATATACTACTATACTATTATTATAGAGTGTATTTATTTATTGATATTATGATGTTTTTTAGTATATACAGTGACATTACTCTATCTTATAAATATTCTACTTAGCATACTATTGTCGTTGTATTTATTTAAAATGCAAGACTATTTCAATACCGTTCTATAGTATCTTTGTGAATCTACCTTATTCTCTTATCTCTCTCTCCCGCTTTCTCTTATTCGTCTGTCATCTTCTTTCTATCTCTTACTTTCTCTTCTTCTTTCTTGTTGAATATAAAATTATTCTCATATATATAAGGATATATATATTAATATATATATATATTATATGTATCATATATATATAAAATATTAGTCATATTGTGTAATGTGTCGTGGGCTGTGTGTGTGGTGGTGTGTGAATGGGTCCGTAAATGTACTGGATCTCCTACTTATGCCACGACACGACCTCACCGATCACTCTACTAATCTCACACTCTCTACAGCACACTCATCTCATGCACACACTACCATCACCACACACACCTATCACACCACACATGTTCCAGACCTACACACCACACACACACACACACACACACGGTACACAAAAAAAAAAATCATAAAAAAAATTCACATCATTTATCTCGTCTGTGTTTTCTGTTCTTGAAATGTGCTCGTTTGAGCCGGTAGCCCACAGTCATCTCCAACTTACGAAAAGACCACAAGCCTATACGGCCTACCAGCTGCAAATCGGTTACTAGACGTACTGTCTAATGGATCGACTACAATCTCGTTGTCAGCTATCACCTGCAAAGGGGGCGAGATACTTGATTCTAGGCTAAATTATTTGGCAGGAAAAGTGGGTAACAGGAACCATCTGAGAAGAGATTGAGAGAGAGATGGTCTAGATACGTCTCTGGACCAATATCACATATTTCAACTTTCACTGGATAAACATTAATGACATAATAATTATCTATATAATTCAGTTCTACGATCGAGCCTATACTACACGTTAAGTGTTTCACATAACAGTCCTCAGCATACATAAGACTACTTTCAAATACGAGAAATATGGTTACCAGCAAAAACGTTAAATACACAATTAACCGTGTTTTCTATTAAAACCCTAATCTATTTCTTAGTATATCAGAAGAGAACTATCAGCTGGAAAGCAATCATATTAAAAAACCATCCAATCGCAGAGTATATTCTACATTTACTGGCGTTATTTTTGCTCTCCTACTCTGCCTGGCGCCCTTCCGTAAATTAACGATCTATTGTCTTTATTCTCAACTGTACTACAACACGGTCAACTAAAATGCTGGGGTGACGTGTAAGGTAATATGATGAGTGACAGGCCAAGCCCATAAGGGAAGCCTCACAAACCGGGTGAGGGCGGGAAGGTGCGGAGGCTTCGAGGGTACCGTCCCAGGAACCCAATGGATAGCCGATAACGTTCCTCGGCAAAAGGGTTGGAGATGGGACCAAGCTTGAGAGCGCTCGGGAACCGAAACGGGAGCGACCTCACAAGCCAAAATTATCCGGGAGTTGCCAGGTCTACCGCTACAGGTGACCAATACGAAGATTGGGTACATAAAATACTAATAAAAATAAATCCTAAAATGAACTGTAAAATCAAACAATGTGCAGAAGGCACCAAAGTAAAACTGAAATTAAAACGTAAAAATATTACAAGTGCCAGAAGGGCTAAATAAAATATGCCAGAAGGGCTTAAATACAGTAAAACTTGCCAGAAGGGCTGAACAATTATTAAAAATATGCCAGAAGGGCTTAAAAACAGTAAAAAGAACTGGCATCTAAGTTAAAATACGTAAAATGACACAAACAAGGAGTAGAGGTAAGAGATAGCTTGAAGAAAAGTAAATGAAAAGATCGTAAGAACAGAAAAGTAAAAAGTAAAAGCTGAAGTAAAAGTTCAGGTAAAAGACGAGTAAAAGGGTAAAACGAATAAAAGAAACGTAAAAGGAACCAGTTAAAAGTAAGTAAAACTCAGAGCAAGTAAAAAGTAAAAGTAAAGGCACACATGGTTCAAGGTAAAAAAAAAAAAATAGAGTAAAACAGTAAAATAACACGTCCAGCATAAATACACCTAGGCAAGTAAAAAGGGGCAGTACAACCTTGTTTCAGCATCCGAGGTGTAGAATCCAGACAGGTAAATCCAAGGGTCAAGTCAAACACAGTCAAAGTATCCACCTCGTTTATTTGGCAAAAACATGGGGTTTACATTGGTTCACGCGGACGGAGTGGTAGCGGTAAAAATGATTAAAACAATAAATAGGAAATATTAAAATAAAAGAAAATATACACAAGATAAAAGAACAATTAAAAGCAATAAAACATCAAAGGAAATAAATGAGAAATAATAATCATCATCAAAAAAAAACGTAAAACCATCTGCTGCGATTCAGAAATAAAAATATAAAAATCAGTGACTTGCTCTCAGGGTAAAAGAGAGATTAAAATGACCAGTAAGTAAAAGCAAAGCACAAAAAAACTAAAACTGAACTTGAAGATAAAAGGAATAAAAAGTACGAGAGAAATCGCAGCAGATGAGGATGCCCCCTTATCCGCACATCATGTGAATCCTTGTGGGATATTGGCGGATAGCAAACGAATTCAGAGGAAGTTTTATTAAAAATGTATACTAAAAGGTGTAAATGAAAGCAAATACATGTAAATACGCCAGCATAAACAGAAGTAAAATAAAAGTGTAGAAATCAGGCTGGCAGAGGGAAGTGGTCCACTGTGCTCGACTCGCCCTGTGGATTACGGAGGATGCTGGGTAGGATAGGGGGGTAGGATGGGGGCAGGAGTGGATAGGGTTAAAGGTAGAAGGTAGGACAAACGGGAGAAAGGGAATGGAGAAGGGAGGAATGAGCGTAGAAGTAGAGGAAAGCGAAAAAAGCGAAGGAACAGGAAAGAGGGTGCGAATAAGAGGGGTACGAGGGGAAATGCGGCAGGATACAGGATAGGATAGGGATAGGATGGAGGTAGGATAGGTTAGAGATAAAGATAAGAAGTAGAACAAGCAGAGGAAAAGAGTAAAAGAGGGAGAAACTAGCACAGAAGTAGAGGGAGTATTAAAAGCGAGGGGACAAGGGAGAGGGTGCGAATAAGAGGAGAGGGATATGAGGATAGAGGAAAAGGGGGGGGGGGGAAGGATAGGTGATGGGTAAGGTCTGTGGGGGGGGGGGAGGAGGTTTGAAAACCTCACAGTGGCTTGGAATAAATATAAAGTCATATTTAAATAAATATCCTTCTCTTGCCAAAGAAAACGTTATTTTCTCAAAATTTGATCGGGGGACTCCGAATAAACAATTTACATCCAAAAGTGGTTCGTATGGTTACTGTGTAGTTATTTGATGAGTACATTTCCAAAAGAAAATGATCACAGGCGAAAGGTGGGGAAATTCTTGAAATTGAAAGTAACAAATTACAACACAAATTTAAGACATATTTTTATTTTTATTTTTTCTATAATTGCGTGCACTATCTCATGTCTATGTTACCATTCAAAAACTAATGTTTTGGGCCTGCGTATGTGAACACTCTGTGAATGTGTCTGTGATATAATAATGTGTGCTGCTAAGCTAGTGAATCTTGTGTGGTGTGTGTTGTGTGTGTTGTTGTTGTGGCATGTACAGATATGCTGTGTAGTTTGCGTCGGTGCCCCGTGTGTGAGTTGTGTCGCCCGCTCTTGTGGGTCCTGGTTGTGTGTGACAAGACCCCTATACCTAAAACATCAATATCGTGGTGATGTTGTGCTGTTGGTGTGGTGTGTGTGTGACAACACAGCTCTCTATACCACACATAGTAGTGTGTTTGTGTGCTCGTGGTGCGATTGTTGTGTTTGTTGATGTGTTTGTGTGTTATTGTAGCGTGGTTTGTATGCCTGTGTAAAATATCTAACTAAGAATAACCGGCTCAGGACGATGTTGGGAGAATATGCTCGCTGGTCTGCGTGTTGTTGTGAATGACATGTTATACCAAAATTAAACGACTGTAGTTTCACCCTACATCACACATATTATCTCTCGCATAGGTAAACTTATATTAGATCTTCTTCCATATAGTTTTCTAGTGTTATAGATATTGAAACCAATAAAGTATTCATAACTACTAATACCAATATCTGAAAATGTGGATATTGTATATTGGTCTGGGGCGCAGAATGAAAAAGGCTCCATTATTTGTGAAAGGATCTTTTACTTTACATAAGTTCAGGTACGTTTTTTTTTTTTTTTTTGGTTTTCTTGCCATATTTGCTTTTGATGTAGGTCGTTACAGGTTTACCACGAGCGTCGCAGTCAAAACGAAGAGGTAAATAGTTTCATTTTATTAATATATATATAATATAAATATAAATAAATAAATTAAATAAATATATATATATATATATATATATATATATATATATATATATACATACATACATACACATACACACATATATATATATACTCACCCACACTCATACAACACACCACATTCACACTCACACTCATACATACACTCACAAACACGCACACACTCTCACTCGCACACACACACTCACTCATACCTACACACTCACATCTATACACTCACACACACTCCCCTAAACACACACACACACACACGCACACACCCTCACAACTACACACACCCTCACAACTATTACACACCACACGCAAATCACAATCAACACGCGCATACACACACACACGCCCACACACCTCACAACTATACACATACACGCAATCACAATCACACGAACATACACACACACACACTCCCCTAAACACACGACACACACACTCACACACATCCTCACACCTATACACTCTCACAATCCCACAATCACACACACATAACGTCACACACATACACACACACCCTCACACACGCAATCACAATCACACACACATACACACACTCCCCTAAACACACGCACACACACTCACACACATCCTCACACCTATACACTCTCACACGCTATCACAATCACACACACATAACGTCACACACACACACACATACCCTCACATACACACACGCATACCCTCACATACACACACTCACACTTACCCTCACATACCTACACAACACATACCCTCACAACTACACTCACACATACCTCGCTCACTTACACCCACACATACACCACACATACACACACATCACACATTCACCCTTACATACACATCATACCTACCCTCACACATACACACACACACATACCCTCACATACACACACACATACCCTCACATACACACACACATACCCTTCACATTACACACACCACATACCATACCACTACACAACACACATACCGCACCACACATACACATACACACACACATACCCTCACATACACACACACATACACACACACACCTTACATACACACATACATACCCTCACATACACACACACATACCCTCACAAACACACACACATACCCTCACATACACAACACAACACACCACATACCCTCACATACACCACACACATACCCCTCACATACACTCACACATCCACACGTCTAGTACACTGTGTAATGTCCTTTCCGCGTCGTGCTGTCCGAGCCGTCCTGTCCTCCCTTCCCCAATGAGGCGTTTTCTGTGCATCGTCGTGCCTCAGGTAGTATTATTGACCCTTCTCGGCCTCGCGTTCAGGGTAGCCGATAGATTTACATCCATGTAGGACCAGGCAATCCTCGAGTTGAAGACCGAGGACATTAAGAATACCCCCCGGCCTGTGCTAGCTCGGCGCGGAGCCCGAGTCGTTTGGACTCTCTGTGCCCACGAGGACGCCAGTGTAAAGGTCGACCCGGCAATGGTTAGCTCAGAGCCGAAGTTGTCTTCACGCTGGGGTTGGTGGCGTATGGTAGCAGCAGCGCGCCGGTTCCGTCTAGTCGCTCTGGTCGATCGCCGGCGTCGAACGACACTATTTTGCGGATTTTTAATGCGCCGAGCTAGCGACCAGGCAAACACTGGCCTCCGCACCGTAACTGTGCCCTGATTTTCTCCTGTAACAAGAACAAATTGATCAGGCAAGCCTTCTCTGAGACGCCGTCTTTGTCACATTACAGGCACGAGAAGAAAGCCCTCGGAGAAGGTAGCCGAAAGCCCAGCGAGGACTCAGAGTGATCCGTCCGAAGGCTGAGCCGCAAATCCCAGCGAGGGTTCTTTACTGAGAGAGATTTCGCAGAACGAGGTCCGAATGCCCAGGGAGACTGAGGACGTCCCGAAGTATCCGCCGGGTATCCCAATCCCAGGTGCGGATTGAGAGGTCCGCAGAGTATCGCGAATTCCCAGGAGGGATGAGGAGTCCCGTTAAAACGAAGAACAAAGTATCCGCAATCCCGAGGAGGATGAGGAGTCCGAAAAGTATCCGAAATTCCCAGGAGATGAGGAGCTTCCGAAAGAGGCCGAAGTCCCTGTTGGGATGAGGATAGTCCGAAACTAAGTATCGGGAATCCCAGAGGTGAGGATGAGGATCCGAATAAGTTAGTACCGAATCCCAGGAGGTATGAGGCAAGTTTCCGAAGTGAGGCCGAAGCCCTCGGAGGATGAGGCAGTCCAGAGTAGTATCAAATCCTGCCTGGCATGGATGCAGAGTAAGTCCCAGAGTGGCCCCGTAATCCCACAGCAGGTATGATGGAGTCCTCAAGTGGCCGAATCCCAGAGGGCAGTGAATTGAGGAGTGCCCAAGTGCGCCGAGCCTAGGAGGAGGACCACCGAAAACTGGCCCCATTCCGTGTCTGATTAATTCACGTGGACCCAAAATCTCCGGCCTCCTCTCGCGATGCCCCCGTGCCACGTGTCTCCAGGGCTGCTCCTTCCGTTTCTGTTTTAAAAGGTCATCCGAACCCCGTCGACCTGCAGACCACCAAGCTGTGACAGCTCACTGGAGGTCAGCCCATGATCGCGTGAGAGGAAAAGAATGAGAAGAGCAGCGGCCCGCTCCCCCGCCACAGGCCCAAACTGGCCCATTCCGTGTCGATGCGAGGCGGACCAACTCGGGCCTCCTCTCGCGAGTCCCGTCGTGCCACGTGTCTCCAGGAGGAGGCTGCTCCTTTCCGTTTATGTTTTAAAAGGTCATCCGAACCCCGTCTGACCTGCCCAGACCACCAAGGGCCAGCCAGGGAAGAGACTGACTTGGGCGTCCAAGGACTGGCCCTCACTGGAGATCAGCAGCCATGGTCGCGAGAGGAAGAATGAAAGAGCAGCGGCCCGCTCCGCCCACGAGCCCAAACTTGGCCCATTCCGTGCCTGATCAGCAGCCCAGATCGAGTGGTGGTTCACGCGGTCTTGCTGGCAGCGAGGCGTCTGTACTCTCGCGAAGTCCCGTTGCCACGTGTCTCCAGGGCTGCTCCTTCCGTTTCTGATTAAAAGGTCATCCGAAACCGCCGTCTGGACCTTACAGACCACCAAGTGTACAGGGCTCACTGGAAAGTCAGCCATGATCGCCGAGAGGAAGAATGAAAGAGCAGCGGCCCGCTCCGTCCACGACCCCAAAACTGCGCCCATTCCGTGTCTGAATCAGCGACCCAACTCGGGCCTCCTCTTCGCCAGTTTCCGCGTGCACGGTGTCTCCAGGCTGCTCCTTCCGTTTTCTGTTAAAAAGAGTCATCCGGACCCCGTCTGCCCTGCCAGCAGCGTACCAAGGTGAAATTGTACAGGCTCATGCAATGGTACTACGCCTATGACTCTCCCCGCACACCGAAAGGAGTGAAGTGTGAGAAGCACAGCGGACCCTGCTCCGCCCACGAGCCCAAACTGCGCCGCATTCGTGTCTGATCAGCGGAACCCAACTCGGCTCGTCCTCTCGCGGAGTTCCTCGTGACTGCCACGTGTCTCCAGAGCTGCACTCCTATCCGCTTTCCTGTTTAGACTAAGTCATCCGAGACCCCGTCTGACTGGCCGGTAACCACCAAGTTTAATTACCAGGCTCACTGAAGTGCAGCCGATCGGATTTTTTCCGAGCGAGAGGTAGAATGAAAGAGTAGCACGCGGAGCTAGGTCCTACATCGAGCGCGAAAGAGGTGGCTATAGTCATAGGGTTACTGGGTAGCAGCTGAAACGCAGGCGCGAAGTTGAAAGTAGCGCTCAATGAAGAACGGGTACGCGCGGGCAGGAAGGTGGAGAGGAGATGCGAGGAGAGAGGAGGGGAGAGGAAGCGTAGAGAGGAGAAAGAGCATGCCGTGGCGCTTGAAGTCACGTGGCCTGAAGAAGTGTTACAATAACCATCTCTGGAGGCACCCGGAACCGTACCGTAGGTCACTCTGGTGGTACGTTTTAAGATTTAGATTCCTGCAGGAGAGATCCCGTTAAGAAAGACTCCTGAGGATACGTGCGTCGTGTGTACGGCGCGTACACGAAAGAAATAAAACCTTAATTAATTTGACTGGATTGCCAGCAGCATGGGCCTTTTGAAGAGAAAAGCGTCGAATATTACTGCTTAATTTGGCCACTCAAGATGAGCCAACTTAATCCTATAGTCAAATTCCCAGTTATAGATATGGCTCTATCTACTGTATCTATTATTATCTATATATATTATATATATACTTCACTATAATTTAGGTTTTTTAGTACTACTAGTATTACTAATCCTATCTCTATCTATCTTACTCTATTCTATATATCTATCTTATCTATCTCTATACCTCATATGCTGGTACTTATCACTAAACTCATACTATTATGTATTATAATACTATAGCTTATATTACGTATATATATATACTATATATATATATATAAATAGTTGTATGACCTATGATATGTTATAATACACAGGGCCCATGCACCACGCACAACACGCACGCATACACGCACACACACACTCACAATATACATTATATATAATTATAATATATTATAATATAGTATATATTTATATTATATATATAGTATATGTATGTATACTATGTATATTAATATATATATGTATATATATTATACTATTATATTATATAATATAAAAATTAGATATATATACTAATTAATATATATACCACCACACACACACACACACACACACACACACACACACACACACACACAACACACATTATATATATATATATATATAATATATATTATATATTATAATATTATATATATATACCACACACCTACACACACAATAATCACACCACATATATATATGCATGTGCGCACGTGCCATTTCTCAGTGGGTTTAATTAAGTAATTGCTTGTACAAGATGGGCTCTGAAGCACTATTATGTCATCAACTACCTGTCTCACGTTTTTACCCTTTTCCTAGACTTTCGATAATATTTTCTAGCATAAGATGTTTCTGTTAGGAATGTCAATTTAGTGATTTGTAAAATAGGTTTGTGATAAAAAACGTAACAGCTGAATAAAAAAGAAATACACTGAACGGGGCTATGGAGATGATTATGCATTGGTCGGGGCCACAGGATAGAAATAAGCTGGGAAACCTATTGCTTATGAAAATATCTCACACATGCGTTTAATTAACATTTAGTTTAATTCTTTTATCGTTTATATAATTCTTTAGAATTATTCAGTGATTTCAAGACGACAAATATCTTTAAGAAAACAAAACGTATATTTATATATGTATACATCACACACACCACCACACACACACACACGCACACACACACACACACACACACACACACACACACACACACACACACACACACACACACACACACACACACACACACACATATATATATATATATTATATATATATATTCTAACTTTTTGATATGAATTAGATAAGGTTGATTGTTTGAATTACTTCGAATGATAGGCAATCAGTTTCTCTGTGAAATCAGCCACTGTTTAGATACACCAAATATCCTGAAATTGATATGCAAATATATTTAGAGAGATTTTGATTTCTCATTTATTTCAGTGCATTATGATCTGACTGACCGTTTCAGTAACATGAGAATGGGAAAAGTGATTCCTATTAAACATACTTTTTTGTGTGTGTATATCCACTTTTTTTCCAATTTGGAAAAATAATCATTATATGTTTCATTAAAAAAGTTTGATCAATAAGTCAAATAGACTTTTCATTTCCAATAGTTCACAATCTAGTTTTTTTAGTCATCTTTAGACTTTTTTTTTTAAATCACATGATTTAGCGAAAAATGTGCTCAGTGAAATCGGTGTTGTAGTTATATCAACAAAGGAAGACTATACAGTTAAACGTTGGATTATTACTGTGATATTAACTAAAAGAGTTTCTTATTACAAAACTATTACGCAATTGTGAAGATATACGAGGTTACTAAAATTAGACAACACAGCATTCCACCCCACCCCCCACCCCCCACCAACCCAATGAAATGAAAAGATATATAGCATGCGTGTACTTTGTATTTCAGGAATTAGTGACAAATAGAATTAGTTGGTGAAAGATTCACGCAAACTCACTCAGTGACGAGAGAAAGAGAAGAGAAAAGAGAGAGAGAGAGAGAGAGGGGAAAGGAGATATACATACATATATATATATATATATATATATATATATATATATATATATATATATATATATATGTATATATATATATTAATATATGTATATATATACATTATATATATATTATATATATATTATATATATATATATATATGTATATAATTATATATATAATATATATATATATATATATATATATATATATATATATATATATATGTACATGTATATGTATTATATTATATATATATATATATATATATATATATATATATATATACATATATATAATATATATATATATATAATATAGATATAGATAGATAGATAGATAGATAGATAGATAGATAAGATAGATAGTATAGATATATATAGATTATAGATTATAGATATTTATATATAGATATATAGATAGATAAATAGAGTAGATATATAGATAGATAGATACAGAGCTGTATATAAATAATTATAGGCATAATCTATATTGTGTGTGTTTATATTTTGTAAATATGTATATATTCATATATTCTATCTAATATATCTATGTCAATCCTCTCTCCATCTCTCTCCTCTCTCTCTCTTCTCTCTCTCTCTCTCTCTCCTCTCTCTCTCTCCTTATATCTATATATATATATATATATATATATATATATATATATATATATATATATATATATATGTATATGCACACACACACACACACACACACACACACACACACACACACACACACACACCACACACAAAATTATCTCGTCTGTTGTCTTCTTGAAATACCTTGTTGCGTAGCCCACAGTATCCAACCACAAAACCCGTCACCTGTAGGGCCACCAGTGCAACGTGTCAGCATCACCTGCAAGAGGCGGAGATACTTATTGCTAGAGTAAATTTGGCGGGAAAACGCGGCAACGTCTAGACCATATCACATATTTTAACTTATTTCACTGGATAAACAGGACATCTGACATAATAGTTATTCATTTATTGTTGTACATCTGCCTATATACACGTATGTTTCACATAACATAATCCACATACAAAGATATTTCAAATAAAAAATGACAGCAGCAAAAAATGAAATAAATCAGAACCGTTTTCTATAAAACATTATTATAATCAAAGAAAACATCACTGGAAGCATATAACAAAACGCAATATTCTACATTATGGGTTATTTTGTTTATCTGTGCGTATTAACGTTATTCTTTATCACAATGAAAAAAGTCATAACAAATGTAGGTGGCTTGGAATGAATATAAAGTCGTTTAAATAAATATCCTTTCTTGCCAAAGAAAACGTTATTTCTCAGTAATTTGATCGGGGAGACTCATATAATTTGCACAATTTATATCCAAAATTTACTTCCTGAAAATATAGACATGTGCATGGTTACTGTGTAGTTATTTGATATGAGTACATGTTTTCCAAAAGAAGATTAGCGGTGGAATTCTTGAGAGGAGTAAATACAAATACAAATTAAGACATTTTTATTTTCATTTTTTTCTTGTGACTTTCAGTTTATCAGCCCAGGTGTTTGGCAGTGTGTATGTGTGCATGTGTATATATATATATATATATATATATATATATATATATATATATATATATATATATATATATATACTCACCCACACTCATACAACACACCACATTCACACTCACACACTCATACATACACTCACAAACACGCACACACTCTCACTCGCACACACACACTCACTCACACCTACACACTCACATCTATACACTCACACACACTCCCCTAAACACACACACACACACACGCACACACCCTCACAACTATACACATACACGCAATCACAATCACACGAACATACACACACACACACTCCCCTAAACACACGACACACACACTCACACACATCCTCACACCTATACACTCTCACAATCCCACAATCACACACACATAACGTCACACACACACATACCCTCACACACGCAATCACAATCATACACACGTACACACACTCCCCTAAACACACGCACACACACTCACACACATCCTCACACTAATACACTCTCACAAGCAATCGCAATCACACACACATAACGTCACACACACACACATATACCCTCACATACACACACGCATACCCTCACATACACACACTCACACATACCCTCACTTACACACACACATACCCTCACATACACTCACACATACCCTCACATACACACATACCCTCACATACACACACTCACACATACCCTTACATACACACATACATACCGTCACATACACACACATACCCTCACATACACACACACATACCCTCACATACACACACACATACCCTCACATACACACACACATACCCTCACATACACACACTCACACATACCCTTACATACACACATACATACCCTCACATACACACACACATACCCTCACACACACACATACCCTCACATACACACACATACCTCACATACACACACACATACACACACACATACCCACATACACACACATACCCTCACATACACACACATAACATACACACACATACCCTCACATACACACACACATACCCTCACACACACATACACACACACATACCCTCACATACACACACACATACCCTCACATACACACACACATAACATACACACACACATACCCTCACATACACACACACATAACATACACACACACATACCCTCACATACACTCACACATCCACACGTCTAGTACGCTAGGTAATGTCCTTCCCGCGTCGTGCTGTCCGAGCCGTCCTGTCCTCCCTTCCCCAATGAGGCGTTTTCTGTGCATCGTCGTGCCTCAGGTAGTATTATTGACCCTTCTCGGCCTCGCGTTCAGGGTAGCCGATAGATTTACATCCATGTAGGACCAGGCAATCCTCGAGTTGAAGGAGGACATTAAGAATACCCCCCGGCCTGTGCTAGCTCGGCGGCAGCCCGAGTCGTTGGACCTCCTGTGCCCAGAGGACGCCAGTAAGGTCGACGGCAAGGTAGCTCAGATCGAGTGTCTTCACGCGGTGTTGCTGGAGCAGAGGCGCCTGGTCGAGGTCGAACGACACTATTTTGCGATTTTTGCCGGCTTAGCGACGGCAACACTGGCCGCCGTAGCTGCCCTGATTTTCCTGAACAGGAAATTGAAGCAAGCCTCTCTTGAGACCCGTCTTGTCACATTACAGGACGAGAAGAAGCCCGAAATAGCCGAAGCCCAGGAGGACGAGGAGTCCGAAGAGGCCGAAGCCCTGGAGGATGAGGAGTCCGAATCCCGAGTCCGAAGTATCCGAATCCCAGGAGGATGAGGAGTCCGAAGTATCCGAATCCCAGGAGGATGAGGAGTCCGAAGTATCCGAATCCCAGGAGGATGAGGAGTCCGAAGATCCGAAAGGAGGATGAGGAGTCCGAAGAGGCCGAAGCCCTGGAGGATGAGGAGTCCGAAGTATCCGAATCCCAGGAGGATGAGGAGTCCGAAGAGGCCGAAGCCCTGGAGGATGAGGAGTCCGAAGAGGCCGAAGCCCTGGAGGATGAGGAGTCCGAAGTATCCGAATCCCTGGAGGATGAGGAGTCCGAAGATCCGAATCCCTGGAGGATGAGGATCCAAGATCCGAATCCCAGGAGGATGAGGAGTCCAAGTATCCGAATCCCAGGAGATGAGGAGTCCCAAAGAGGCCGAAGCCCAGGAGGGAGGAGCCCAAAACTGGCCCATTCCGTGGCTGATCAGCGGGACCAAAAGGCGGCCTGCCGCGCGCTGAGGCCGGTGCCACGTGGCGCCAGGAGGAGGCGGCGCCGGCCGGGCGAGGAAGAAGGCAGCCGAACCCCGGGGCGGACCGGCAGACCCACCAAGGTGACAGGCCGCACGGCGAAAGGGCAGCCAGGAGCGCGAGAGGTAAGAAGGAAAGCAGGCAGGCGCCCGCGCACGAAGCCCAAAACGGGCCCTAGGC